>JASDQU010683196.1:60977-73957 GCA_032191745.1 Picea mariana
GAGTATGAACCGTCGGATCACTCTATGTCGGGAACATATCGTGACCGTCGGATTTCCTAACTACAAATGCATACTAATGCATACTAAAGAAACACACTTTTACCTAACGACATATTAGACCAAGTAGATCTTAACTAACTCCTAAGTGTCTAAATATCCTAACAATAAGACCAAATCCCCTTTTGTGGATTGGTAAAACCATATTTATATGGTGGTATTTGTAAAATTGGCCCCTAATGTTTATAAAGTGGTTTTAACCACTCCTAGAAGAAGTCGTCCCTATTAAGTGAAGAGGCATAACCCTAGCGCCTCCTCAAATAGTATTTATATGTGATGATGGTGCCTCACTTGTTCACTTTCACACTCACTCATCTAGTTCACATATCTTGAAGGCAGTTGCAACTGCAGGAGGAAGGAGAAAAGAGGCTCATGCTCAGTCTTGGTTTATTCTTGGTGTTTTGTTCTTAGACTTAGCATTGTATTGGAAATTTATTATTGAGGAAGTTTTGTTGGGTTTTCTCCCCAACGAGGGTTTCCTAGGATAAAATCTTGTGTGCCTTTTGATTGTGTTTCTTTCAGTGATCCTCTTTTTGATGTTGTTATAGAAATGCATTGAATGTTTATGTAATTTGGAAATAACCTAATAACAACATTAAAACTTAACATGGTTTCAAATCTTGACTGAATAGAGCACATTTTAGTGGTATCTAAAAATGTCATTATTGTCGTACAAGAAAATTAGGGATTTTGACTGAAGAGGAATTTTTGACCAAAAACTATCTTGGGAAGTGTGCCTTTCCCTAGTGCATATTTTGGTAGCTTGAGAGAACTTTTTCAGTGGCCATATTTTACAGAAAGTAAAACCCTAGTTTTGGTTGTTACTAGAAAATGAGGAAACCAAAACTAGTACCAAAAGTACCTGTTGGTAATATGGTTGTCGTTACGCCAAAACCCTCAAGTGATTGGTAAACTCACCACCGCTAGATTTCAAGGATCCATGAGAGGCTATTAGTCCCTTGTCACGATACGCCGGGGAGCACTGACTACCTGCAATTTTGTGCAACAATCTCCCCCTCAGTGCGAGACGAGTGTGTATCAAACTCGTGACCTCTAGCTTTGATACAATTTTTTGTACAGAATAAGTAAACTGAGAGGGGGGGAGGTGAATCAGTTTTATAAAATTTGGAGACTGTAAAAGTTTCCTGTACAAGTTGATGCTTCTACATCTGGGAGTTGTAGCTTCCATTCAGTAGGTGCTGAAGAAACACAAGTAGCAGCCTCATCTGGGTTGTAACTTAGATATAATAAGAATGTAAAGAGGAGTTGAAGCTTGCCTTTCATTCATAAGAAGAAGAGGTTTTTCCCTTTTGGGTTTCCTCATGAAAAATCACTGTGTCACTGTTTCATTTATGTGATTGTATATTTATTGGTTAAATGTGTTACTGCAAGTTAACTGTTAAAAGCATGATTTATTGATTATTAAGCAATCTTCTTATAAAATTTGTTATTTAACCAATAAATATATAATCACATAAATGAAACAGTGACATAGTGATTTTTCATGAGGAAACCCAAAAGGAAAAACCTCTTCTTCTTATGAATGAAAGGCAAGCTTCAACTCCTCTTTACATTCTTATTATATCTGAGTTACAACCCAGATGAGGCTACTACCTCTATTTCTTCAGCACCTACTGAATGGAAGCTATAACTCCCAGATGTACAAGAATCAACTTGTACAGGAAACTTTTACAGTCTCCCCTTCCTCCTCCCTACCACCCTTAAATCATTCTCTGTCATAAAGAACCTAAAAAAAAACTCTTTATCTTCTCTGTCAAATAGTAAGCATTCAAATCCTCTCTGCACGATTCATTCTTGACTAGACCACTGTGTCTTCCCTCCTCTGTCCTTCTTTCTTCTTCAAATTTTACAGAGCCATAAATAACTCATAATACTCACACTTCTTCTTTTCTCGCAACAATCACTATTTTTATATCTTCTTGTATCATTAGTGCGTATATTCGAACTCTCAGCCTTCAAAGAATCAGTTATAATAACTGAATAACTTCCTTACAATTTACATTCTTGGTCATGCTAACAAGTTAATAGAAATGAATTTCTTATTTCCACATTTCGGCAATTCGATTATCCTATGTCGAAGACTCTTAAAACTTCAAATTACGAAACCTGAAATCTACACAATTTTTTTTTTCTGGAGCTTTCACATTTTGGCGTTTCGGCATATCTTCATTTCGCATTTCGTGATTTTGACATTCCTGTGTTGAAGACTCTTAAAACTTCAAATTACGAAACCCAAAATCTACACAAAAAGGTTTTTCAGCGTTTTCATATTTTGGCATTTCGGCATATCGACATTTCGCATTTTGCGATTTTGTCATTTCTATTGTTGAAGTGTTTCGACACTTCAAGTCCCGATCCCCGAAATATTTGGCGTTTCGCATTTCGATTTTTTGGGCATTTTCATATTTCGGAACTTCGGGACTCCTGTGCTGAAAAGGTTTTTTCTTACCCTGTAAAAATCATGAAATAAAAACTCTCGAAATCTATGCGGTTTCACATTTTGGTATGTCGAGAGGCATGCTGAGCCTATGCAAACTGATCCACGCTGAGGTTGTGCAAACTGATCCACGCCTGTGTTTCGGTATGTCGAGAGGCATGTTGAGCCTGTGCAAACTGATCCACGCCTGTGTTTCGGTATGTCGAGAGGCATGCTAAGCCTGTGAAAACTGATCCACGCCTGTCCCTTTAGCAGTTCTAAAGTTTGACAATAATGACAAAACCACTGAGCCTGTGCAAACTTATCCATGCCAACAAACTCCCCCTTTGGCATTGATGGAAAAATTTAAATCTCTTCTCCCCCTTTTGAAATCTATGGCAAAGGAAACACGCAACAGATGAACTATCTTATTTGAATCCTGCAGAGTATTTGTATCTAAGCCAGAGTCTTCTCCTTCTAATTCTTGGACCTGTTCATTTGCATCTTCAACTGTGTCCTCTATAGTAGACTCAACCTTGCTTACTGAGACTCCTTCATCAAGATTTTCTTGTCATAACTGGATGACTCCCCCTGAGCAAAGAAAACCACTTGCAAAGATGTATTATTTTAGTAGCAACTCCCCCTATCAATAACAGTCAATAAACCTGTGCAGTCTAATTTTATAATGAAGCCCTTGCAATCTTGGAGAATAAAAATTAAATTATAGAGGGTAAACTCCCAACTGATCCCTGAGACTTTCAAATTGCATTTTAGGTAAAGGTTTAGTAAATACCTCTGCAATTTGATCCTTTGTGCCAACATATTCCACTTTAATAACTTTAGACATAACCTGCTCTCTTAGAAAATGATATTTAATGGGAATGTGATTTGTTTTTTGATGCATAAAAAGATTTTAAGAAATACTAATTGCACCGGTATTATCACAGAAGATAGGTATAGGTTCATCATAATGAATACGGATATCTTCCAACATCTGTTTCATCCATATAATATGATTGCAACAAGTTGCAGCTGCTATGTATTCTACTTCAGCAGTAGACAGAGACACTGCTAATTGTTTTTTACTTGACCAACTTACAAGACATCCTCCAAGAAAAAATGTTGCTCCACTAGTACTCTTCCTGTCATCAACACAACCTGCCCAATCAGCATCAGTGAACGCATATAAATCAATCTGATTACCTGTAGGATACCACAAACCATACTCTGTTTTCCCCTTAAGATATCTAAAAATTCTTTTGACTGCAAGTAGATGAGAAGTTTTTGGTGAAGCCTGAAACCTGCCAACTTGACAAACTGCATGCATAATATCAGGTCTTGTAGCTGTAGCATAAAGTAGACTACCAATCATAGATCTATATTATGTCTGATCAACATCTTTAGTATCATCAAATTTACTTAATTTACAGCCAGTAACCATGGGAGTGCCAACTGGTTTAGAGTCTTCCATCTGAAATTTCTTAAGCATTTCATTTATATACTTGGTTTGTGAAATGGAAATACCTTTATCAGATTGAGTAATTTGCAAGCCTAGAAAAAATTTCATTTCTCCTAGCTTGGACATCTCAAACTCTTTCTGCATACTTTCAACAAACTGTTTACTAAGCTTATTATCATCACTACCAAAAATTATATCATCTACATATATCTCAACAATGATTAGGCTATCATTTTCTTCTTTAATATATAGATTACTATCAGTGTTACCTTTCTTGAATCCTTGCTGCCTCAAGTAATTGTCAAGTTTGGAATACCAAGCCCTTGGTGCTTGATTCAGCGCACATAATGCCTTTTTTAACCTGTAAACATATTGTTCTGCTTCTTGTACCTAAAAACCATGTGGTTGTTCCATATATACTTCTTCCTCTAAATCACCATTCAAAAATGTAGACTTTACATCCATTTGGTAAACTTTAATGTGTTTAGAACTGGCATAAGCTAGAATCAGTCTAATGGATTCCATTCTTGCAACAGGAACAAATGTTTCTCCATAATCCATTCCTTCTACTTGTGCATACCCTTTACAAACCAATATAGCCTTGTTTCTAGTTATTTTTCCTGCTTCATCCATCTTATTTTTGAAAACCCATTTAGCCCCTATGACATTCTTATTCAAAGGTCTAGGAACCAATTCCCATGTCTTATTCTTTTCTATTTGACTAAGTTCTTCATTCATTTATTTTATCCAGTATTCATCTTTAATTGCTTCTTCAATACTTTTGGGTTCAATCAGAGAAATTAAAGATACCTATTCATGAGTTGAGGTGGATTTTTTCCTTCTGCTTATTGTTCCAACACCTGCATTTAAGTCACCAATTATTTGTACTTCAGGATGATTTTTCTGTATTCTCTTGCTTGGAGTCTTTGATGGAGTCATGCTTTTGGATGGATTTGTGCCATGTATCAAAGTAGGAATTGATTGTTCACTGTCAACAGCCTTAGTTTCTTATGTTTCGATTTCTTCTTCATCCATCTTATGATTGTCATATATTTCATGTATTTGTTGATCCTTTTGTTTAGATTTAGCCTTCAAAAATGAGGACTCATCAAACCTTACATCTATATATTCAACAATCTTTCTTAATCTGAAATTATAGCATTTGAAAGTCTTTCTTGAACATGAATATCCAACCAATATGCCTTCATCAATTCTTGAGTCTAATTTTCCCATATTTTTATCAATTCTTTTAATATAACATTTACTGCCAAAAAATCTAAAATGTTTTATGTTTGCTGGTCTTCCTTTCCATAATTAATAGGGTGTCTTATCAGTATTATTTATTAGCAAACTTCTATTCAATATGTGCACAACAATGTGAATAGCTTGAGGCCAAAACATGTCATTCAATCTGGACTCATTTAACATTGTTCTTTCCATTTCCATAACAGATCTGTTTTTTCTTTCAACAACATCATTTTGCTGAGGTGTTTCTATAACAGAGAAATGTATTTTAATTCCATTTTCATCACAGTAATTATTAAATTCTTTTGACACAAACTCTCCTCCATTGTCTGGCCTTAAACACTTAATCTTCATATCAATTTCATTTTCAATCAATTCTTTGAAAACTTGAAAGTAGCTAAAAGTTTCAGATTTCTTTTTCAATAAAAACATCCATTTCATTCTAGTAAAGTCATCCACAAATAGTAGAAAATATCTTTCTCCTTTTAACCCTGTTATTCTCATAGCTCCACAGACATCAGCATGTACTATTTCCAATGGTTTAGTTGTTGAATGTTCTTTTGTTTTGAATTTAACTCTAGTTTGCTTACCATGTTGACATTGCTTGCAGACAAAACTTGAAAGATCCTTTATGACAGGTAAATTTCTTATTGCTTATTTTTTATTCAACTGAATAAGATTTTCAAAGTTAATGTGTCCAAGTCTTTTGTTCCATAACCAACTTTCATCTTTATGTCCAAGATAGCAATTTTCATCCATCTCATCTAAAATGTATATGTTATTTGAAGTCCTTGTGGTTGTTCCAACTAGTTTATTTGATTTTATATTCCTGATTTGACATCCTTTTGAATCAAAAATCATAAAGAGACCTTTATCACAGGTTTGACTTACAATCAATAAGTTATGTTCCATTTCCTCAACCAATAAGACATTTTCAGCCATAATTTTTTTGTTATTTAGACAAACAGTTCCTCTTCCAACTATCCTAGCTGATTGATCATTTCCAAAGGTGACTGTACCTTATTTTCCTTCATCTAGTTCAACAAAAAGTTGTTTTCTACCTGATATATGCTTTGAACATCCACTATCCACAACCCATTTTACTTTATGTTCTGCTTGTAGAGCTATAGTGCATTTTTCATTGTTCAGATTTTCACTTTCTTTTTCCAATATTTGGTTTTCAGATCTATGTAGGTGGGTTTATTAAATTTCTGAAAACTCATAGGACAATTTCTTGACACATGACCAAATTTGTTACACTTGTAACATTCAGTCTCATATCTTAAGGTGTGAAATCTGCTGTAAGAGTAGTTTATATTATTTTGACTAGTTTTACCATGTCCTCTTCCATATTCAAAAATAGACCTTTCATGACTGTTATGTGCATTTATCTTTCTTGAAAAACTATTACAAAATGAAGCTTTATGTCCATACTTATAACAAAAGAAACAGTGACCTTCAAACCTATTTTGATGTCTGCCATAACTTCTTCTATGCACTGTTGAACCCTGATTTTCTTCTTCCTTTCTGATTCCATCTTCTTGCTAGTAATTTTCTCATGATTATCCTCTGTACCTACTTTCTCAACACTTGAACTAGAGCATCCATTAGATACTGCAGATTTATAACCAATTTCAGTCTTATCATATGTTGATATTTGACTACTAATAATTTAATCGAACACTTGAGAACTATGATTCATGTTCTTTTCTTGTACTTTCTTTCTTAATGAGACTACTTCAATTTTTAAACCTTCATTTTCCTTATCCTTTTCTGCAAGCATTTTAGTTAGAGATTCTTCAGTCACTCTAGCCTCTTCTATTTTATGTTTTAAGTCAATTACCATGATTTCAATGCTCTCAATCAAACCATTTGATTTATGTAATTCAAATTCTAGATTCTCAATTTCTCTTTTAAAATGTTTGCATTCCCTTCTCACTTTTCTTAATTCACTTAAAGCACTCACCAATTTGGCTTCTAGATCAACTTCACCTTATTCTTCTTCACAAGACTGATTATCCTTTTTTTCCATAGCCATAAAAAGTTGTACATATGAACTGTCATCACTCTCATCAGATTCTGAAATATCACTGTCATATTTTATACACAGGCTTTTCTTTTTGTAAGTTTTTCTTTGAAAACACTTCTTATGCCTATTCTTGAATTCCTTAGGTTTTCTATCACTGTCTTCTTCATTATCAATATGCTTATTGTAAGGACACTTGGATGGAAAATGTCTTATTCTATGACAACCAAAGCATTTAAGAGGAAGCCTACCTTTATACTTCCAAGTACCTCTTTTCATTTTTTTAACAAAATTTGCTTCTTTCACATCACCTTCTGACTCCTCATGACCGTTGATTTATGCTTCAAACTTTTTCTTATCTTTCTTTGCTACCTTGAAAGCTGCTTCTTTCCTGAAATAATTCTCACCAGCGGTTCTCATCTCATATGCTATTAGTATTCCATGTAATTCATCCATTTCTAAAGTATCAAGATCTGTTCTTTCTTATAATGCACATATTTTTGAATCAAATCTTGCAGGAAGTGATCTAAGTACCTTTTGCACAAAAATATTATTATTAACTTTTTCTCCTAGACCTCTCATGGTATTAACAACTTCATCAATACAAAGAAAGTAGGTAACTATATCTTCAGATTCTTCCATTTTCAGGCTTTCAAATTGACTTCTATATGATTGTAGCTTAACACTCTTTACCTTAGTGTCTCCTTCATACACATTTTTTAATTTATCCCATATTTCTTTTGTTGATTCACAATGCATAACTTTAACAAATTCTGACCCTACTAAACCTCCTAGTATTGCATAGATACCTTTGGAATTACTCACATAGAGTCTCTTACCTGTAGCATCTATTGGAATTGTTGTTGGGACTTTATATTCATTTAGTACAGCCTGTCAGATATCTACTCCTTGAGTTTGTAAAAACAACTTCATCCTGATACTCCAAAAAGCATAATTATGACCATCAAACAAAGGCAATCCATGTTTTGTAAATTCTGACTTCTTATCCATTATAAATGATAAAAAACTTCCAGTGGTTAAAATGATATACTGAAGTAACCTGCTCTGATACCATTTGTTGGTAATACGACTATCGTTACACCAAAACCCGCAGGTGATTGGTAAACTCACCACCGCCAGATTTCAAGGATCCACGAGAGGCTATTAGTCCCTTGTCACGATACACCGGGGAGCACTGACTACTTGCAATTTTGTGTAACAGTACTAGTCCATATTTGTGAAGGTCAAGTTTCAAGAGGTAAAACTTGGAATTTTATGAAACAATCAGGTCCAACCAACTCGCCTCATCACAACGCATCTCCTGGTAAGTTCAGATTCATTTTTTTGAACACTTTCATTTTCTGGTCATTTTCATATCTCCAGGTCAAGATGTCTGCAATCACCAAGCTTGTTGACAAGTTAGAAGTTGTTAAAAATTTTCATGCCTGGAAGTACAAAATTAGACTCATTCTTGAAGAGAATGACCTTGCAAAATTCATAAAAGAAAATGTACCGGAACCCGAAGAAGATGAAGCCAAAGAGAAGTATAAGAAGGACATGATTAGGGCCAAAATAATAATTGTAGATTCCATTAAAGACCACTTTATCCCTCAAGTGCCTTCTAAGAATACTAAAAAAGAGATTTTTGATGCCCTAACCAGAATGTTTGAAGGAAAGAACATCAATCAGAAGATGAAATTGAGAAACCAACTCAAGAATACAAAGATACAAGGATGTAGAAAGGAGAAATAGTTCAAGACTATTTCTCTAGGGTTTCTCAATTCAAGGAAAAATTAGAAGCAATTGGAGACACCTTGGATGAAGATGAAATCATAATGAAAACTCTTAATGGTCTCACAAGACCTTGGGATGCCTTCATCCAAACTATTTGTGTAAGAAAAGAGAAACTCCAATTTGACAATTTATGGGAAGAATGTGTTCAAGAAAAAGAAAGAGTAGCCAAACGAGAAGTCATCCTATTAAGAGATTCATATCAATACCTAGCTACTCATGCTAAAGGAGGAAAGAAAAAGTCTCATTTTCAAAAGGATACCCACTTTCATAAAGAATCTCACGCTCCAAAGAGATTCCAAAAATATCACAAGGGTTAAAGAAAGAGAAAATATTTGTTCTCTTATCAATTTCATCATTGTGATAAGATGGGACACATTGCTAATAATTTTCTTGCCATAATGGAAGAATAAAATAAGAGAAATAATAAAAGACATCATTCCCATGCAACTGAAGATGATGAGCCACCCAACAAGTTGACTAAATAAGAGATTGGCGATTATGTTTTGTTTTCACCCCTCTCGGGATTTGTGACACCTGGAGAGGATACTTGGATCATAGATAGAGTGCCTCTAATAACATGTAAGGCCTTCCTATTCTAGGGACTCAATAATAAATAAATATCTATTTTGTTGTTTCCTACTGAAATAATCTACAATTTAATTTATGGTTTTCATTCATGGTTTTTCTTTGTTTTTTCTTTATACCATGAGTAAACTGATAAACAAAATAATCACAAAAAAAAAAAGAAAAAAAGTACACACCTCAACCTAATAACAAAAAAATCATAATAAAATACATACATCGACCTGCAGATTGATTCATTTAGTCCTTGGTTCTCTTGTTCTTGAGCTTGCCCAAACTACCCAACTAAATATTAACCTCCCAATCAAATAGGAACAACCTCTATGACTCCCTAGCTCTAGGAATCCTTGCGGTTTCCTGGCCCTTGAGCCCAAAGTTCCTAGCGAAAACAGTGCCCTGTGAGAGTTTCCCAAAACAATTGTTCTTCCAATTTCCTCCTTCTTCCCTATATATTTCATAATTCATTCCTCCTTCTTTTCCAATTTTCCTTAAAACAAACGACCCCCCTTCCAAGTCCTCCCCCTCTTCCTTATCCTCCTCTCTCAAATCCCCTCATTAATTCCTCAACAACCTCATCCCCCATTAATTCCCCAACATCCTTATCCCCCCATTAATTACATCACCTAACTTTTAAAAATAAAATAAATAAAAGACTCATTTAATTTATTTTAGTAATTAACTAAATTTAAATTTAAAACTATGATAAATAATTAATCAATTTAGGTTGTTTTTTTTTGTTTTCTAGTTTGTTCGTGACTTGCGGTACTAGCCCGTGGTTGAGAAACCACGACTCAGTGGAATCTAATTCGTCAAAATCACCCGAGGGTTTCACCCAGCCTGAGCCACACTAACCCTTAACATGGATGGATTTTTTGTCCCCAAAGGTTTCGAACTAGTGACTTTAACATCATGGAGTGACTTAACAAGACACTTCATCACCGACTATCTTACACCTCGAGGACAATCAATTTGCATTGTTACATACACCCAAGATTCAAGAAACTTCATCCCGAAGTTAGAGTAATTTACAATACATGGGTAATGACACATGATTCATACATCCACATCAAATAAACAACGTTGTAAATTTAAAACACTTATACATACTAGTGTACATGTGCAAGGCATGCATGTGTAGCTAGCACATACATGACTCACACATGCACTAATGACAATAATTATCACTCCTAAAGTAATTCTTGCATGTGTCCAATCCAATCAACAAGACCATTCATTTCATAAAAGATAGTAGACCAATTAAATGTTTGTAAAATCCCTCAATTATAATAATTTAGCACAAGAAACATTCACTTAGATAATTGTAGTTCAGTTAAGAAAATATAAACATACATATATACATATATTTTTTTTAAATGAGGAAATCAAGAAATTATACCATAAGGAGAAATCCCCACACGCTCTCAACTACTGCTCGTAATCCTTCCTCCCTAACCTACTTCCATATTCCATCCCTATCCTTCCCCCGTTGGACTATCTTGGAGTGTCAACTATATTGATCTAAATCCAGATAGAACTCATAAGCAAAAGTGTCAACTCTCTTGACCAAGCTTCCCCAACAAGCATATGGCAGTCATCATCACACGTCTAGGGGAGCATGAGCTAACGCCATCCTCCCATGACTCCATGTTTCATAGGATACACGGTGGGAAATTCCTCTGCCCTTCCTAATAGAACTAGGGTCAACACCCTACCATGGACCATACAGTTGCACTGTGTTGCTGGGAATTTTGTCATTGTATATTCAGTTTTAGGTAGTCTCGCCACCTGAAAAACATTCAGTTGTCCACACATCATAGAAATGCATTTGAATTAATATACTTTCATAAACAAGATTCATACCATATTGTTTCTCGGTCGATGTTCACGACATCAACCTTTTATCATCATTATTCTTTGGCTATTTCATAGCCTATTGACCTACATATTAGTCTATAACACAAACCCTTACATATCCATGAATTATCATCATGTAAATGCATTTAATCATAATATCAATCCAATATCCACGTACCAACAACTTTAAATGTGAAAATTTTCAAGTTAGAAATAGATTGCATAATATCCATCATAATTCAAATAACGTTAAATGTTCATAGAATTGACATTCAGATAGGTTCATATGTCTTACAAGTTCAAGTGTATAATTAATAGTATCACAGTGATTAGAAAATAAAGATGATCATGACTTGAGTAATTCTAGATGTCTAAGTCAAAAGGTGGCATTACAGACACCCAACMTTCGGGAAAACATATTCCCTAGGTGGTCAAAAAAGTGAGGGATGATCTCATCATAAYCTCTCTGCATCCTCCCAAGTAGCAGATCTTGGGCTATACTTGTCCCACTAGACCTTAACTTGGTCTACGAGAAGATTCCTGAGTTGTCGGACCCTACAGTCCAATATGCATAATGGTTCGACCGTGAGGGTTCTCGTGTATGATAAATGAAATGAATCAGGTGGATATCAGTGGCCACCCACCTTTTCCAACTTACTCAAAACAGTTTTCTGGAAATTTTGGCAATTTACTATTTTTAGCAGTTTTAACTTCTGGGACCATTTTGAGGGCCCAAAGGAAGGCTTTTCAGGATCGATCTTCTCAATTATAGACAAAATCTCTTATTGAGAAACCAAAATTAATCTCCTTGATGATACCTTTCCAACAGGATATCATGCGCCTAAAACGGAGATCGTATGCAAAAGTTACGACCCCAGGAAGTTGATGTACTAACTTACCCAAACAGGGCCCACATGACTTTTGGTGCTTCATATCCTAGGGTTAGGTTTTTGAATGTCTAGGGTTTTCAAAATTCCTTTTTATTGTAAAAACGCCTTAAAATATTCATTTTAATCATCTTCTTGCAAATGATCGCAGTCGTCACATCTCTTCTCAGAGATAATCTTCCACCATTCCAACAAGCTTGTTTTCCGCTGCATTTTACAGTTTCATCTTATTTCCTTATTGAATAGAAAACCAGTTTTATTGTATCTTTGTTATTCTGTGTTAAGCATGTTTTAATAATATGTATTCATTTCGTTCTGCTCATAAAATCTGGATCATGAAATTCCTTCCAATTCAGTCTATCAGATTCGTCAGCAATATAATGATAGAACAGAAACATGAAAAACATTATGAGTTTTATGCAAGTGGGGTGGTAGTACGAGATGATAGGAAATGAGTCCAATTATCTCTTGGACTTTGAATGGTCCTATAAATAAAGGCGACAACTTTTTCCCCTTCCCGAACTGAATGGTACTCTTCTTAGGCCTGATATGAATGAAAACTTGATCTCCCACTTTATAACTTCGGTCAATCCTATGTGAATCAACATAAATTTTATGTCTATCATGTGCTTCCTTTAG
>JASDQU010683197.1:18507-45826 GCA_032191745.1 Picea mariana
TGAGATGAAAAATAAGTATAAATATTTGCTTGCACGATATAAAGACATTTTCACTTGGTCTTACAAAGAGCTTAGGACCTATGACACTACTGTGATCGAACACAAAATACCTCTGAAGCCTGGTGTCAAACCCTTTAGGCAAAAGCTTAGACAAATCAACCCTATCCTATTACCTGTATTCGAAAGAGAAGTTAAGAAGCTTTTAGACACGAAAATAATAGTACCATTGAGATACTCTAGTTGGGTGGAAAACCTAGTCCCGGTTAGAAAAAAGAGTGGGGAGATTAGATTGTGTGTTGATTTCAGAAATTTAAATAAATCTTGCCTCAAAGACAACTATCCTTTACCGAAAATGGATCACATCTTAGAAAAGGTAGTCGGAGCAAATAGGATGTCTATGATCGACGGTTTCCCTGGGTACAATCAAATTGTTGTAAATGAACAAGATAAAGAAAAAACAGCCTTCACTACACCCTGGGGTACATTCATGTATGATAAAATTCCTTTCGGTCTAATGAATGCAGGTTGCACCTTCCAGCGTGCTATGGATATCACTTTCTTCGGCGAAAGAGACAAGTTTGTAGTTATCTATATCGATGATCTAACCATTTTTTCTAAGTCTGACGAAGATCATTTAATACATCTCAAACAGACTTTCGAAAAATGTTGTAGGTTCGGTCTGTCTTTAAACCCCAAGAAGTCTCACTTCGCTATGCGAGAAGGTGAAATATTGGGCCATATTGTGTCCCGAGACAGAATTAAAATTGATCCCAGCAGGGTTCAAGCTATAGACACAATAAATATTCCTAGAAATGTAAAGGAAATTCAGTCATTCTTAGGAAAGATAAACTTTTTGAGAAGGTTTATCCCAAACTTTGCTGAATTTGTGAAATTAATTACAGGTATGTTAAAGAAAAACAACGAGGTAAAATGGACAACAGAGGCCAAAGAATCGTTTTCACGTATCAAGAGGGTTATAAGCGAGGCAATTGTACTGTCAAGCCCCAACTATCTAAAGGATTTTCTCATTTTCTCGTTCACCTATGAGCATACCATTGTCGCGGTGCTCCTTCAGAAAAATGAGGAAGGCTTCGAACAACCGATAGCCTTTTTTAGCAAAAGTCTCAAAGACACGGAACTAAAATATGATATAATGGAAAAACAAGCATATGCTATGGTAAAGGCATTAACAGATTTTAGAACTTATGTATTTCATTCTAAGATAATCGTGTATGTACCTACTAGATCTATAAAAGACATTTTAGTGCAGCCTGACAATGATGGAAAAAGGGGACGGTGGCTCACAAAAATTCAAGAATTTGATCTGGAAATAAAGCCGACGAAACTAGTAAAAGGTCAAGGTTTGGCTAAACTCTTAGATGAATCAAATTTCAGAGCCCTCAACATAAATAGCATATAGGGATGTGGAGAAGATGAAGATATGAGTGATCTTTACGAGAAAACAAGTGAAATCAGAATTGAAGAGAAGTTTACCTCCTCTAACTAGTACAAAAAAATAGTACCCTACCTACTGACTTTGAAGTGTCCGAGTGATTTATCTCCATCCAAAGCCAGAATGCTAAAAATACATGCGGTCAAATACTGTATATCTAAGGGTAAATTGTTTTGGAAGGACCCACTTGGATTCCTATTGGTTTGTTTGGTTGAATCTGAAACAGAGGAGGTCATAAGCGAATTCCATGAAGGAGTGTGGGGGGGACATCATGCTTGGAGAGCGACAGCTTATAAAATCCTAAGTGCAGGGTATTATTGGCCTAAACTTTTCTTGGATGTAATTTCCAAAGTCAGGGCTTATGACCCTTGCCAACTGTTTGCAGGCAAGCATAAACTCCCAACGCTACCTTTAGCTCCAGTCAAAACAGAGGCTCCTTTTCAACAGTGGGAACTAGATTTTATAGGCAAAATTAACCCCCATTCCAGCGCTCAACACAAATGGATCCTAACTGCCACATATTACTTTACTAAATGGGTAGAGGCTATCCCAACCAGGAGGGCTACAGATTCGGTGGTAATAGATTTCCTTGAAGAAAACATTTTATCTAGATTCGGCTGCCCCCGAAAGATAGTAACAGATAATGCCCAGGCTTTTAAATCTATGGCTATGATCAGTTTTTTCCAAAAATACAATATTGTACTCGGCCATTCTATGACATATTATCCCCAAGGAAATGGACTAGCCGAGTCTTCGAACAAGAGTCTGATCAGCATAATTAAGAAAGTGTTGAACGAGAACAAGAGATCATGGCATGTACATTTAAAATACGCACTATGGGAAAATCGGATTGCCACGAAAAAATCCATCGTCATTTCTCCTTTCCAGATGGTATACGGGACTAACGTGGTATTACCCATAAACTTGGCACTTCTCGTAATGAAACTATGGAAAGATGAGAAAGAAGAATCAAACCACGTCACAAGGAGAATAAATTAGTTGATCAAAGTACAACAACACAGGGTCGAAGTGGACGAAAGATTGCAAAAATATCAAGATGACATGAAAACGTTATTTGACCGTAAGACAAAAGACAGAGAGTTTTTTCCAAGTGATTTAGTCTTAAGATGGGATGCTAGGAAGTAAGATTCAACGAAACACGGTAAATTCGATCATATTTGGTATGGACCATTTAGAGTCGCAGCTTCCGAAGGAAAAAAATCGTTTTTATTAGAAAATTTGGATGGTAAAATCTTCAATGCCCCCTGTCAACGGGTGTTATCTAAAACACTACATGAAATAATTGGTTTTCAAAGGATTTCCATTGTATATACCGGTTTGTATTCGCTTTCTATCTCATGATTCCCTTGAGGTAAGTTTTCATTTTTAATTAATTAGGTCAGTATAAATAGAGATACGCAATTTTCAAATACATTCAACTCTTTTAAGGGACACTCTTCGTGTTTACAGGATTTCGGCTTGCCACCTAAAAGAACGAAAGGAGAAAATGGAAAGTCATATATCGGAGGCTGAATTGACCGAAAATAGGTGATAGAAAAGGTTTTTGGTTGTTTCAAAATGGTAAGGTAAAGGTATGAACTTCCGAGAATTATGTTCTTTAAGAAAGCAAAGTCTCCTAAGCACCGTAAAGGTCCTATCAATCTAATGTTTTCGCTCAATTTGTTATTAAAAAGAAAAATTACTTGCTTTGGGTACTAAGAAGTTAACTTAAAATAAAGATAGGTGATAGTTAAGTAAATCATCTCTGGGAAAGGGTTTAAAAAAAAAAAAACGATTTTAATTGTCGACCCCTGCTTCTCAGTGTACAAAAGTTTATCAGTCACCTTTTTTCTGGTCTTCACTTTTATCTTCTTAAAAAAGCCAAGTACCTTTCCGGATTTATATACATAGGGGGAAGAGATTGCGTTTTAACTTTGAAAGCTGCAAAGCAGATTTTGGAAAGTAAGCTGGTCTTCACAACTCCTCAACCTCTTACTAAACAAAGTGATGCATAGGTTGATCTTGACTATTTTAGGTTTTTCAACAGTTTCAAAATATTGAGGCTTGCTCGAAGGAAGACCCCTAGAAACAATTTCTCCCTTTCTTCTCTGCGGGCTAAGGTATGGTGAAAGTTGAGTGAGGGTTGGTACTGAGTAATCAAAGTAAGTTGACAGACCTCCATTGAAAAATATTACGCAGATATCACCCCTCTTACAAACTGATTTCCCCCACTTCGTGTTCTAAAAATTAAATTATAAGACATATGGTGAAAGGAAAGTTATATTTAATTGTCCATCTAGTCCAAAAATACGATGAAAGAAAATTCAGAAATGATTTCCCTCGTCTCATCATTTAAATGCATAAATATATTTTGAAGTGGTGAAAGGAAATTCAGTAAAAAAAGGGCCAGATAACTTCATCGGGGTATTGAACAGGCCCGCTGGTAGTGAAGCAATGTCTGAGATATCTGTAAGTTTGTTATACATGAATCTCACTCTACTCTAGTAACCAATTTTCTCGAAACTGGATCTACATCCTAAGTTCAGACAGGGCTCCCCGATTAAAAACATGTAATGAACTTATTTTGATGCAAACCAAAATCCACAAGATCTATTGGATTTCCTAGGACTGTCTTGATTATCCAAATGCAGACCTAAATTCAGTAAAAAGAAGGAGAAATTCGTGAAAGTGACTGCAGCTAAGTATGAAACATATTTGAGTTTTGAAAATCTTTTCACAAGTAAAAGATGAAATCTCTTTTTCCCTCTGTATCCTTCTCCTAGGAACAATTTTCGTTGGGATAAAGCCATTGACTCCATTTACCCAATACAGGCACGTGGTCTACTGTTCTTCCCGCCTTACAGGAAGACGGGATCCCTAGTTGGAGCCTATGTTGGAGCCGCCTTTTTCAACTGGTTTAAATATAATTTTTTAAAGTCAAATGTTGGTCTTTAAGTTCTTTTTCACTTCGTGACACCTACAAACTAAAGTTTTCAGTAGTCTCGACATGTGAAATAGTGAAGGATGTTATGATTCACAAGTTACCACTTTTTATCGTTAAGCAATTTTTTTTACTTTTCATACCTTTGAACATCGCTCTTCGAGAGTTACAAGTCGTAGGATTTACAAGCCCCAATGTGCGAGGTCGCAAATTTTTTTAAAAATCTTACCTCAGGTGAAAGTCGAGAGTAAAATTCTTTAAACCCTAGTCAAGTGTTGTTGGGATTTCGCGTCTCGGCGTTCACTCTCTCCTAAAACATTACCATCATAACTCCGAAAGATGAATCCGCAAGACTTTTACATAAGTAACCCAGTTTAGTGTCAGGGGTGATTAATTTTGACCATGGTTAAAATCTCTCGGGATTTCACGACTCGACATACGTTCCTCCCAGAAGCTATATCTTTGAAACCCCAAGTGGCGAAGTCGCGATATTACTCAAACATAATTAATTAAAACACTTAATCTGGTTTACCATATGGTTTAAATAAATCACATTATAATGATCTCGGGATTTCGCGACTTGGTTAGCGCTCCTCCCGGAAACTATACTCTCGAAACCCCGAGTCGCGAAGTCACGATATAAATTAAAACATGATTAATTAAACACTTAATCCTAGTTACATCCTTTCTTATCTAAATCTAATCATCACGATATCGGGTTTTAGAGGCTCGAAAGGTTAGAGTGAAAACTCTCAATACGACAAACGTCGAAAGGTTGATAAAAGTTTAAGTAAGCTTAGTAAAAAAAGGCTAAGCCAGCTTAATTAGTGTTCAATACAAATAATAGTATGCACAGTCTACGAGGTAATTTTAAATTTTCCTTGCGCCAACATGTGTCACGAACCATCGAAATTTATGGCATTAATTGGAAATGACGCGAAACGGCAATGATAGGGTCTTTATTGTTAAATCTGTCTCTAAATATGATTTGACCGTTCTGTTCATAAAGACACCAAATTTTTTAAATGATTGAAGATATAGATCTTTTTATTTTTTGTTCTATTCATAAAGCTCATTTCTATCCCGCGCAGATAAGTTTTTTCAGCAAACTGATCTCTGTATGTATACGCATTTTTATTACAGGAGAGGTAAGTCACAATATTCTATCATGGCCCCGCGAAGAGCGTTCAAGGCAAGTGCTGAGATTTTGGGACAAGGCTCTGATAATGTTTCAGATACTTCACCTTGAAGCATTGATTTTGTACGAACTTGGTCATACATCCCAAAGGTTTTGCAATCAAATTTGGTGAACTGCTTGGACAATTCCAGTGACAACGAGAAAGACAACTTGACTACCAAATACAAGATCATCGTCCGGGCAGAGATACACAAAGTAGCAGCCAGGCCACTTCTTCTGCCTTACTATGACATGATCCGATGGGCGCTAGATCATGTAGACATCCTTACTAGAACCATCATCAGTGAGTAGAAGGTCACTGTTGGGACCTTTAGACCAGAAAACTTACAAACAATGTACAAGTTACCACCCATGTCAAACTTCAAATACAATTCAAAGTTTCTAGAGGGTTTTAAATAGAAGGAATGTGAGCAATACGCAAAAACCTTATCTGATTTGATCAAGGATTGGGTCTCACATCCAGTGAAGTTCAGAGCAAATAGCAACGGAGTTTATTCCATATCTTCTTTAGAACCATAGTTCAAATACATAGCGATGATGACCTGTATATTGTACGGGAGGGAAGACACCATGCATTTCTTCCTCCCATGGGTGCCTCTAATACATACAGTAGAAGAAGGTTGTTCTTTCGACTGGGCCAAACTGTTGTCAGATAGTCTGACCAGTCGGATTACAGAATATCGGACGAAGAGGGCAAGCAAAAGAGTCAGCTCATTTTTTATGTCTGCATACATCATGGACACCATCTGTTCCATGACACCTTTTCCCTTAATGAGTTGGAGCTAAGCTCCATCGGAGACTGAGCCTATCCATGTCTATCATTCTAAGCTTTGGGAGGATAAGGCTTCATAGTTTATATATGAAATCTTCAATTGGGTAATGGTACCAATGCATGTCACCATCTTCGGTAATCCACCGCCCCAGATCTCAGATAGCATTACGACCAATTTGAGTAGGGTGGCCGACTGGTACGTGGAGGAAGAGTTTTCATACCTCAGGGTTTTCGACGCTTCTATCCCTCCACATGCTTTACCATTATTTATACCCGATAGGTTGGCCTGTCGCAAGATCACCATGCAAACCATGATTGGTGGCATAAGTAAAGAGCTGAAGGGGTTTTCAAAGAAGGTACGGCCACCTTTCCCCATTCATTTAAACACCTATTCTTTATTAGATTCCAGGCATGCAAAGGCCAAGGCAGCAGCCTTAGAAGATATAAAGTTAGTCAATATTGAATTCAAGAAACACAACCCACAGAGGGTCGTGAGTAATCACTTAGCTAGTTGTGGCCTTAAAAGTTTTGAGCATGAGAATTTTCCTCATGATGATATTTTCTGAGGCACGAGATCGTATGCCAAGGTTTTGGCTTGGATACAAGCCCTGTCGCCCGAAGAGAGGGCTGATGTTTTCAAGTTCCAAGAACATAGGCAGAGCTGCCTTCCCCCAGTATTACAGGGCAAGGATCCAACGACCGTAGAGGTGCAGAAAACAAAGGCCAAAGGCTCTAAATATTCATCACCCAGCCAAGAAGAACAATAGGATAAAGAAGAGCAAGTTGGGGGCCCGAAACAGGAAGCCGAGGCTTTTGATCCTCCAAGAAAGCCAACTTCAGTCGTTACTCCAGGGAAATCATCTAAACAGGTTAGTAATCCCACTTTTTCTGTTACTCCCCTGCAGTCGACAAAAGGAATACCAGACGCAGGTTGGATTTTTGGTGAAGAATTAGCATCCATATCAGTGGAAGAGCTACCTCTGAATGAATTCTTCTTCAATAAGAAAGAAAGGTTGTCATGAGACAAGAACTCTACCAAGAGGCAGGTACTGTATCCAAGAAATTTAAAATTATAACCGATGGAAGAACCATGAAGAAAGAAGAATTTGCAACCCAAATAGTAGGAACATTGGGTGCTTTTGCTACGGCAAACCAATATTCGGTCAGACCTTAAAAGATCAACTGAAGCGAAAAAATCATCTAATCAAGACATTAGAGGTGAAACTAGCTACAGCAGAGGCTGCTGCCAAAGATCAGGCGAATGCAACTTTGAAACAAGCTAGAATAGATGATCAAAATGAAATCGAGCGGCTCAAAGATGATCTCGAATAGTCACAGCTGATGGTTCAGACAAGTCAAATACAAATAGTCCAGCAAGGAGAATTGATAGAGCAGCTTCGGGCCAAATTAGAGTTAGCCAAAAGCCAGGTAATCGATATTGGGGTATTTCAATCCCAAGCAATAGAAATAAGAAAAAGGTTATCGGCGACGCAACAAGGTTTGCTTTTTAAAGTAGAAACAATTCAAAGTAGCTGCCAACTCATTGATAAGATATTGGAGAACCTCTCTCTCAGAGAAACGGAAGTCAGAGCGGCTTGGGTTACGTTCCAAGAGGCTATTATAGCCACGACGAGAAAGGAAATAAGCAACAGTTCCAGTTTTCCCATCTCATAGAAAACCAAGGGCAATATCTTGTTGAAAGAATGGGAGCGAAATATATCTGAAGGCAGACAACAAGCTAAAGAGATAAGAAAATCTTGTGAAGAAACTTTCAGTTTTTTAGATGGGATGTGGTTGGGTTCTGATGGTGAATGTAGCATTGAGATACCAGGTTGGATCAATACAACCAAATATCTGTTAAATATCAAGGAAAATGAAGAAAGAGAATTAGCCGAAATTTCACAAACAACCCAAACAAACATAGTTCAAATAGATAAATGGCTAATTAAAACAAGTATATTATTATGTTCTATCAGCGCCAAAGACCAGCAGGTGGAAGGAAGGTTGCCACGATTGGTGAAAGACAATTATATTTTTGAGGCCAATAACCAAGCAAAACCTTCTAAGTTGATATCACAGTTGGTAGAGAAGTGCATTATTTGCACAGAGCAGGCGAAGAGGCAGGTTTCCGGTACCAAATGAGGAAAAAGATAAAGAAACAAAATGGTTTAACTCCTTTGATTGTAACCGAAAACCTCTGGAACGATTGAGATTCCAACATATAAAATCTGTATAAATATACATTTTGTAGAAGGAAACCTGGCTAGACCTTTTTAGTCAATTGTAATAGAGGCTATCTTCTTTTTGAATTAATACAAAGCAATCCAGAGAATCCTGATTCCATCACGACTATGCTATGAGTTTGTTCTATTTGTTATTCATATTCAATTTTATTTCGCTTATATACATCTAATGAATGTTGCACTGCAATTTAGTAAAACTTCTACTGTGGTGGTTAAATTATGTTCATTTATATCGTTTACAATTTTTCCTCTGTATTGGCTAATAGCAGATACAAGACCTGTGAACCTTTAAGTGGTCATATTTTATACTTCGTCAGATTCCTTCTTAGTCTATTTTCTTCCTCTGTTTAAGGAGTGAGATTCTCCCTTGATAGGAGCCTTACTTTATAAACAAATAAATGTTTTTCTCATATTTCACACACT
Organism: Picea mariana; assembly: GCA_032191745.1. Classification (NCBI taxonomy): domain Eukaryota; kingdom Viridiplantae; phylum Streptophyta; class Pinopsida; order Pinales; family Pinaceae; genus Picea; species Picea mariana. The sequence goes on from JASDQU010683197.1 coordinate 27,538, forward strand.
TTTTATTTCAAATATAGCACAGTTACAGAAAAAGGCCTTTGGTTTGCATTTTTTTCTTAACATTAATTTCAAAGTTCTCTTTATAAGATCAAATTGATACAGCATAAAAAACCTTCAGATTTCTTTTAAATTTTTCTGTTCCTCTATGACTGTCCCTGTTGTAAGACAACCTAATATTGAACCTGGTTTATTGGACCAAACCCATATTGCTTTAAATATTTTTGATACTATACTTAAAACAACCACCACCAGGGTAGAACTTGAACGTTCATGGGCTGCAATCGAACAAGATATAAACATCCAGGAACAGTTGGAAGTTAGACAACGACAACCTAGAAGCTTCCTTTCCCGAAGTTATACTCTCCTCCCTTTTTACACTTTACTAACTTTCGGATGCCTAGACACTGTAATTTTTAAAGCCTTAAGTACATACTCTAGAACAACAGTAGGTTTGGCAGGAGATTGCGTATATTCTTGGTAGTCTAAATGTATGGAGTGGAGATTCAGTGGAAGAATTCTTGAGAAAATGGTTTGGTAAAAAGGAACTTTGAGAAGTTATATCTCTACCATGGATAATATTGTGGGAAATATGATTGGTCTAAAATTCCCAAGTTTTTTAAGATAAGCATATTCCTACATTTCAAGTTTTCTCTCAACTAACACCACTGATGGTATTTTGTAGAATGCCTATTTAGCAGGGTGTTACTCAACAAATTGGGGAATTATTTATCGATATATCACATGCTTGGGGCTTCTTCAATGGATTTTGGTAGGGAGCTAATAATTATAATAGTGCATGAGGCATTCTAGTCATTTATGCATCTCACAATATAAAGTTTAAAGTTGGTTTATATGAGGATACAAATAATTATGTAGAATTCACGGCTATAGGAATTTTGATCAAATACTATTTAGAGGGGGAAGTCAAACAACTTTAGATTATTAGGGATTCCTCTTTGGTGATTAATTGGATGCAAGGATCATCCCAAATATAAAATGTACAATTTATGACCCTGGAAAAGTAAAATAGGCATAAAAAATATTTGGAAAAGTTACTTTGACTCATGTTTATAGGGAGAATAATGTAGAATAGCATATAACCATTCATTAATATAAAGTATGTAGTGTCCTTGTTTTCAAACCCCAAACTAGCGATGCATATTGTAAATATAGTATATGGCCGAGAGCCAAAGAGATGTAATATGTAAATGATGTAAATTGAATATAATGAATAAAATGTATCTCCAACTGCATATGGACATGGACATAGATTTGGGGGATAAGTATACACAAGAGAGGAAAGGGGTCCAAGGGGGAGATAATACCCATGTTTATTAAACCCATACCATTTATTTCCAAATTATCATTACCATGAGCCTTCCATTAGTTGTTGAGTGTTCTAGAGCCCAATCATTGAATTCATATAAGAGGGTGGTTGTGAGAGTCACATCCCATAATTATTGAGATCATGGGGGTTGAGTACAATCAGCTTGGGGAAGAGTGCAAGTCAAGCAAGTAAGAGAAAGAGAGGAAATTCAATTAGGTAGGGAGACCCGAATTATTCATTCACGTTTTGCATGGAGAGCTATTTTTACATGGAATTTTATGTCCAACAAAGGAGTTCAGAGTGATAAATATTGAAGGTAGGTGTTGTTGGCAAATTTGGCAAATATTTGGAGTTAAAAATTCATGGATATTGTGTGCATGGGAGTAATGTGTCGTTCAAATTTATTCAAGGAATCAAACATTTTTCTGTTAGGTGAATTTGTGTTGCATTTGTGGAATTCCTGAGGTCCCATCAAGTAGAATCCATGTCCAACATGTGTCAGAATACCTGGAGGGGAGTGGAAAGTCCTAAGGGATTCTGAGCAGTGAAGGCGGATTCCATACCTTGGGTTGTGTAGGTTGAGGGGAAGAGAGCTTGTGGAATGAAATTAGTTATGAGTTTTGATTGTTGAGAGGGGGACATTAGCCAATCTTAGGGACCATTTTCTCTTGTGGATTCGTAGCCACAACTCGAGGGTGTCTTGTTGTTGAGAACTGGAATAACAAAGATATGGTTGGGAGGAATGTTCGTCCTCTACAAAGGGTTGCACATTTTATAATTTAAGTTTTATTATGTTTTATGTTTATGCATGTATAATGATGATTTAGGTGTTGTGCAATTTACTCTGAGATATATTTGGTTGTTATTTCTTGTTATGAATGGAATGATGCATTCAAATCCCCGTTTATATGGTTGAATTTTGTTGTATGTTATTCTGTTGTTTCTATGCATAGTTAAACAATTATATTGGCATTTTTAAGTAGCATAGATAGTTGTATGTGTATGAATGGAATGTTGTAGGTTATTTATTCATTTGTATTTAGTACCAAAATTTTTTATTGGTTCGTTTTAGCATTGATGTGATCCAACTGGGGGTTGGGTATGTTACAGAGTGGTATTAGAGCTAATGGCTCAAAACTGGACCTATATGGGCCAAGAACCAACACAAATTTGGGCAAATTTTTTGCTACATACTTTGGTCTGAAGAGAATTTGGGGGAAAATGGTGAACTATAGCAAAAATCCTCAAATTCATGGTAAATTTTGAGTTTTAGTTGCCTTAGAAATGTATGATATGTTTAATGGTGTCAATCGACCAGGTTACTGAGTTAAATTCAACCTGCAAGTTTGAATTTAGTGTCTTAATGGAGGCCGATAGAGCTGGGAAAGTTCAATGAATCGATGGTTGAGATTCATGGTGATAAATTTAAAAATTTCTAAGGTTTTACGGAGTTAGTAAGGTTGAGTAGATCAACAAATGAGATTCATTTCGGTGGTTGGGGAAAAGAATCAGATCTATGGTTTGGATTTATTTCGGTCATTGGAAGGTTGGAAAAAAATCGACGGATGAGATCGTTCTGAACGAAAGATCAATGGCCCAGATTCATCGGGGAATTTGGCCAAAATTTCTTAATGTCAAAATTCACCAACAAAACTCACTGATGGTCGATGGTCGGAGATCAACAGAATTTGGTAAAGGTTTCATGCATCCAAATGGGATTTTCGATCGCCGATGGCCGATGATCAAGGATCAACAGAATTTAATGAAAGCTTTCATTTGTCCAAGAAAAATCTTTGATCGTTGATGGCCAATGATCAAGCATCAACATATTTAGCAGAGAGCTTTAAGTCTTCCAAGAGCAGTGGTCGATCATTGATGAAGAAAAAGGGGATGATGATGTCAAAATCCACGTGACATGCCACATCATCATCCATGTGTCATGCCACATCAACCAAGTTGGTGCCTTGAGATGATGTGGCATGCCACATTAGTGTCTACATATCATGACACATCAGCAAAGAGAGGGTCAATCGTCTATGGTCTGGGTTCGACAGATTTTGCGAGAACTATTGGTTTGCCAAAAGAATTATATGGTGGTCGATGGTTGATGTTCGTGCATCGAGGAGATTCATGAGTATTCTTGGTTTTCCAAGATAATTCTTCGATGGTCAATGGTCGATGATCAGGCATCGAGGAGATTCATGAGCATTTGGTTTGTAAAGAGAAATGACCAATGATCAGGCATCAAAGAGATCGATGGGAAAGTTTGGTTTACAATAAGAAATATTTGATCAGCGATCGTCGATGGAAAGCAGATCAAAAATCCATATTTCTTATGATTTGCGATCAACGAATCATATTAAAGTATTGTTAAAGAAATAAAAATAGTCAACTTTCTATAATTTTTTTCGGTTTTTTGAAGGTCATTAACTTGCAGAGTGATTTTGAGGCCCTAAACCATGTTTTCAAGAAATCAAAACCCACAAGAACAAAATGCACCAAGGTACATAGTGTCTATGTATCTTAAATAAAATAATTCAAAGAGAGCTACCCAATGAGTTATTTTGAGCGAAAAAAAAGAGCTCGTATGAGAAAGTTACAACTGAAATAGTTAAGATGAAATTTTGGCACTAGCTTACCTCCAGAGGGCATAACTCTTTGCTTAGAACTTGATTTGAGGAAAAGGAGTAGTATATGGAAATCTTATGAACCATAGAAGACATTCATAGAGCCAGATTTGAGATCTAGGTATGTAAAAATGCGCAGAAAAAGAAATAAGACACATGTAGCATGTAGGGATAAATTGGGGAAACAATCAAAACTTCTCTAGACCATAACTTTTAGCTCAAAGCTCCGATTGGGGAAAACGAATATTCGTTGGAAAGGTATTGAGGAAGAGAAGAAATATATCCCTATATAATTTTAAATTGGGTGATAAGATTTTCTCAGATAGTAATAAAGTAATTTTGCAGCAGTAAGAAAGTGGAAATTGAAGCATGTAAATGTTGTAACTTTTCACTCATGACTAGAACTAAGAATGAGTACATCCGTTGGAGAGATATTTCAAAGAATAATATGTTTAAGGAATCATATTCTAGATTTTTGCATTTTTTTCTTCATAAATTGATGTGAAGAATAGACTATAATCTATATAATAAATATTTTTCAATATGCTTAGTTCTAACAACAATTATTGCATGCACATTCTTGCAGAATTAGAGATACAAAAAATAGACTTTAGTTCCTATATGAGAACTAGAGATATGGATGATGCACAAGGGTCTTACAGCCATGAACAAGATATCAGAGGCTTGCATGTCATCATGGGTAATTTTGATACTGATTCTAATGGGAGAAGAGACAAGCATGAGCTTGTAACTATGAGAAACTTGCAAAAAGAAGTCCAGAACTATAGGGTTGATAATGAAAATATAATGAAAGCTCATGAGGATATAATTCAAACCCAAAATATGTTGTAAAATCAAGTCAACAAACATTCTAGCATGAATAAATAAGATAGTGCTAGACAAGTGGAAACATATAGATCTCATGATAGGAGAGATGATCATGGAGTATCTCTACGATCAAGGAGTATTAACAGGAATAAACATTCCCCAGGGAACTTGACCAGAAGATAATATGCACATTCAAGGTTGATAAACATCCCAAGTATGTCTCTGGTCAAACATCAGAGAAGGAGACATGGATAAGATAACTTGCAAGGGTAGTTGAGGAAAATCAAGCCACCATCTTTTGATGGAGAGAACGAGAAAGGAGAATATGCAGATGCATGGTTTCTAGGAATGAAGAAATATTTTTAGTTGCATGACTACTAATCAAATACAGAAGACAGAATTGTATCCTACCACCTTTAAGGAAAGGAATCTATGTGGTGGGATTGGTTGAAGTAGGTTATGCACCTTGATGAGAAGAGAATTTCTTGGAAGAATTTCAAGAAATATTTTCAGCAACAGTACTTGTCAGAGCAATATTATGACAAGAAGATGCAATAGTTCTTTGAACTCAAACTTGGGAACATGAACATGGATGAATATGAGAGAAATTTATTATAAATTCTCAGGTATGTGAGCTTCATCCAGAATGATAAAGTCAAAATTAAGAGTTTCCTAAGTGGACTTGTATCCTTCTACAACGATAAAATTTAGTTTATGAGCCCAAGAATTTATAAGAATCCATAAGAAATGCCAATTATTTGTATGATAAAAACAGAGGAAGGACAACTTTCCAAAAGTTTTGGGATGACAAGAAGAGAGGAAATATGGATCAAAGGAAGAAAGGATTCAAGACACCTTTCATAAGGAATAGTTCCAAGCACGTCATCAAGGGAAACCATATCAAGGTGATAAAAAAATGACAGACTCATTGGGAAAGAGGCCAAGACAACAACCCATAAAGTGTTGGGGATGTAAAGGAGTTCACGTGTATAAAGATTGTCCTCACCAAGGATACAAAATGAAGACTATACATAGTATCAACCAAGAGGATACAATAGAGGACATGGGAAGAATTGTGCCAAAGATATATGTATCCTTAGACAATAGACAAGTATACTATCAATCCCACATGATTGAAGTGGAAGGTAAGATTGATAATCAGTCCATAGCTATTTTGATTGATTCTAGAGCTAGTCATAGCTATATAGATCCAAATCTAGTTGAAATATTTAAATTGAAGAAATATAAGCATAAAAAGTATTGGTTAGTTCATATAGCTACTGGAACCAAGAGAATAAATAATGAGATTGTTAAAGAATTCCATATAAACATGAATGGAATTAACACTAGGGAATATTTGAACATCATATCAATTGGGTCTTATGACTGCTTAATCGGTATGGATTGGATAGAAAAGAATAGTGTTGTTTTAGATTTTTATAACAAGGTTTTCACATGCCTTTATGTGGAAGAGAATTTGAGGACAATGCAAAGAACGAGACCTGAGTGGAAGGTCGTGAGCTTGATGTTGAGGAACCATTTGATAAACCTCGCAGAAGATGCGAAAGAGAAAGGATCGATGAGAATTAGCAAATTCCCTGGTGATATCATGGCTTGGCACAGGGGAGGCTAGAGCTCTAAGAATGAATGTCTCTGAGCCTATGGTTGGGTGGAAGGATGAACACCCATAGTCAGTTAGTTGGCTACCACCTGTAATAGATAAGTAATCTCATATCATGTGTATTTAAGTAGTAACTGTGAATTAAAGTTGGATATCCTATGAATTTTGCAGGGATGGACATGTTTTCTTAATGGTTATATTGTATCCGTTCAATTCTGCCTAATTGTGTATTTAAGAAATACAGAATTCTCTGGACTATACACGTAAATGACTAAGCCCTGTGGTGGCTCAATTTAAAATAAATGAACTATGAATTTGTTGACCCTGGGCATAGCCTCGCATGTGCATGCCTACACTCCCAGTCATTTTGAAGGAAGGGGTCGGTCAAGCTCATGAGAGGTAGTGCATGTGAACATAGAGCCTCTGCAAGGCGACAGAGACCGAAAATCCTCCTTTAGTTCTAGATTTGATAAATGAGCGCAAGAGGTGCACAAAGGATTTCTCTAAGCATTAAGTTCAGAAGAATTAACACAAAATACCTAAGTACTTAAGGAGATGACAAAGATCAGGTAGGATAGCGAGATTTAAGTCCCGAAAGGAGAGATCCTTTCTTTTGGAAGATGAATGGATGAGATTAGTTCGGGAGAAGCCGAAGTTATNACTTCGGCTTCTCCCGAACTAATCTCATCCATTCATCTTCCAAAAGAAAGGAGAGATCCTTTCTTTTGGAAGATGAATGGATGAGATTAGTTCGGGAGAAGCCGAAGTTATTCATGATCGTCAGATCTAGATAAAGAATGCTGGTGTTAACCCTTAGAACCCTTTAGACTTCACGGGTCCAGCGAATCGATCATATTTTTTGCACAGGAGGTGAAACCCCTGAAGTCTCAAAGTTAATTTGGGTTGTAGATCTGAGGATGCCCAGGAACTATCTCAACCGTCGGATCTACGATATAGTCAGTCCAACATTGACCACTTCGGGAGGATAGAGGTTTGGTAGCACCAAAAACCCCGAAGTCCTGAAGTCTCAAAGTTGATGCGGACCATGGATCTAAGGATCCTTCGGGATCCCTCATGATCGTTCGATCGTGGGGATGCGAGTATCAACGTTGAGATACTGTGGGAGCCCATGTGTCAAGTGGTGGGGTTTCTAGGTGTCCCTCTCGGAGTGGCACACACTGGAATCCAAAAGAACCTTGAACAAAAGTTATGATTCGAAGAGCCGAAGTAGATCTAAGTCATCCAAGACAAAGGGACATGTGTCATTAGATCCTGCACTTTGGAGGAAAGTCACTCTGGGAGAAAAGGGGGTGTGTTGAACAAGAACTCTCAAAGGCTAAAGAGTCAGAGTTCATCTGAGACATCTGTCAGCTGAGAACAGGTGTCAGCAGATCTTCCATTTTGGAATATAGCCACTTCGAAGGAAAGTGGGGTCACATGAGTTGATAATCCCGAAGTAAATCAGGGCCATCGAAATCCCTGAGGACATGCAGCATCGGATCGTGAATTTCGGAGGTTTTCCACTCCAAAGGATTCATGTGGTGGTCATCTTGGTGCCTGTTGTCTTGGTGTCTGGTCATATCCCGCAGTCATATGCAAGTATAGGGGGATGAAAGGACCCAAAGAACTTGGGAGAGGATATATGCCAGCTATGAGCTCGTTTTGGAGAATGGAGATCGTGGCTGGAAATCTATGGAAGAGCAGAATGGGATAGAGACCCGGAATGGGGGTTTTGATTCTCCTAAGAAGAGAGAAAATTTGAGTTCCCACCGTAGGTGTGTTACAGTCCCGTTTTGAAGGATTTTGAATATGTGTTTGAGGAGTTGTTAGGATTTCCACCAAAGAGGGATATAGATTTGTCTATTGACTTAATGTCTGGAGCTTCCCCAATAAATAATGAGCACATCAGAGATAAAATATTTGCAAATGAAAATAGAGGATTTATTAAATAAATGGTGCATATATCCAAGTGTCTCTCCTTGGGGTTCCCCAATTCTTTTTGTCAATAAAAAATATGGAATGATGAGGTTGTGTATCGACTTTAGAGAGTTGAAAAAAATTATAGTTAAGAATAAGTATCCTTTGCCAAGGATTGATGATCTTTTTTATCAGCTGAAAGGAGCAAAGAAATTCTCCAAGATTGACTTGAGGTTAGGCTATCATCAACTAAGAATAAAAGAAGAGGATACCAACAAAACAACCTTTAGGACAAGGTATGGACACTATGAATTTGTGGTGGTGTCTTTTGGGTTGACAAATGCATCGACTGCATTTATGTGTTTGATGAATGCGGTGTTTAGAGATTTCTTGGACAAGTTTTTCATTGTATTCTGGGATGATATTCTTATATATTCCAAGACAGAGGAGGAGTATGAGAAAAATTTGAGGATGGTACAAGTGTTAATATATCACCAATTGTATGCCAAATTGAGTAAATGTACTTTCTATCAAAAGGAGATCCATTATTCGGGTCACATTGTTTTAGAAGATGGCATAGCAGTGGACGCAGAAAAGATTGAAGCAAGCAAAAGTTGGTCAGCATCAACAAACATTTTAGAGGATATATAATTCATGGGTTTAGTTGCGTATTACACGAGATTCATTGCAGGATTCTCCAAGATTGCACACCCAATAACATCCTTTCAAAATTAAGGAGTAAAGTTTGATTGGAATGCCAAGTGAGAAGAAAATTTCCAGTGTTTAAAGGATTTTCTAACAAATGCACCTATTTTAAAAGTTGCAAATCCATATGAGGATTTTGTTGTGTGCACAGATGCATGTAAGGAAGGGCTTTGTGGATTCCTTATGCAAAATGGACATGTAATTTGTTATGAATCCAGAAAATTGACGGAAGATGAAATAAATTATTCCACAAATGACTTAGATTTGGAAGTCATAGTACATGCCTTAAGGATGTGGAGGTATTATGTTATGGGTATAAATTTTGAATTGAGGATGGACCATAGTGGTTTGAAATAATTTTTTGAACAACCAACACTAAATTCCAGGAAAACTAGATGGTTGGAATTTCTTAGTGAATATAATTTTTACATTAAGCACATAAAATGAAAAAAGAACAAGGTGGTTGATGCACTCATCAAAAGGGTGCATAAAATGCATGCTACATCCATTATGTATAGGACATATCTAAAAGAAAAAATTCTTGAGGCTATAACAACAAATGAGAATTATGTGCACCATAGACGTGAATTATGTGCAATTCAAAGAAATCTTACAGTAGAATTATATACAACATAAATATAAGGATTACAAGTTGGAAGAGGATGGAATCCTCTTATTTCATAACACAGTTTATGTTCCCTATTCTCGGGAATTGAGAAATTTGGTTCTAAAAGAAATGCATAATGTGTCATACATTGGACATCAAGGATACTAGAAAATTGTTACAACTATAAGAGGCCAACATTTTTGGCATGGTATGAAGAAATATGCCACTAATTATTTATCCAAATGCATGAACTGTCAGAAGGTAAAGGCAGAGCATAAACATCTAGCAGGATTGTTGCATTCATTTCCCATTTCTGAATGGAAATGGGAAGGGGTTACTATCAATTTTATTACCAAATTTCCAAGGACAACAAGGCAACATGAATCCATCATGGTAGTGATGGACAAGATTAAAAAGGATACAAATTTCATTCCTGTAAAAGTAACTCATAAGGCAGCCAATATTGCATATATTTATATGAGAGAAATTGTTAGGCTACATGGTGTGCCTAAGTCAATAGTGTCGGATCGAGATCCCAAGTTCACTTCCAATTTTTGGAAGGAGTTTTTTAAAGGATTTGGAACCAACTTGAATTTCAGTACAACATATCACCCAAAGTCAGATGGGAAAAAAAAAAGGAGTAATCAGATAATTGAGGATATGTTGATAGTGTATGTAATGGACAAGCATTCTAGGTGGGAGGATTTTGATGTTTGGACAACATCGGGAAGACATTCTCCTGGATTAATAATTAATAATATAATTATTGATTATGGAATACTATATATAATAAGTAAATGATGATAATAAATAGTTATTGATTATCCAAGGGGTGCATCCTTTCATGGATGGTCACCATATGTTCTCTATATATGGAACACTCATCATTGTAAAAATATATCAATCATATCTCACATGAAGAAAAATAACATGGTATCAGAGTGGGACCGAGCTTGAATCCTTCACAGGAGGGCCTAGAAAAATGAGAGTAGAGTAAAATGTTGGGAGTGTTAAAATTATGGGGTTGTTACAATCTCTATGTACAACATATTTACTTTTTACACCTACCTAAATTATAGAAATAATTCCATAAATTATGGTGGTCAGTCATTTCTAGTAAAAATGTTTGATTACCTAAATATGAGGAATGTATTGCATATTTACTTCTACCTATATTTATGCAAATAATAGCATGAATTATGGAGGAAAAATTTAACAAAGTCAAATACTATGTGGATGGATTATAAACAAATTAATTTTTACGGGAGGTATTCTCCAACTATTTATAAGAAAGAAGAATTAATTTAATTTTAAATTTAATTTTCAAAGAGACGTGTCTTTTTGGATCAATCTAATATTACTATAAAAAGACACTTGAAATACACAACAATAGACACACAAATTTTATCTCTGTCACACGTGGGAAGTGATCTAAGGAAGAGACCGAAGTTTATAAGAAGTTGAAATTTACAAGTTACTTAGTGATGTTCTAGAGTTTGCTAAAGTAATATTGTATATCATTGGAAGTAATTACCACTTTCGGAAAATTGTGCTTGTCTAATTTAACACTAGAAAATAAAGATGATTAGCTTAACAACATCAAGTATATGATGGATGTGTGATGGTAGCCATATGACATTGAGTATATGGTGGATGTGTGTTGTTCATAGTAGAAGACATATCATTTGGAGGGTCACAGTATATAGTTGTGCACAAGATAAATTGATCTCCTCTAGGAGATGTTATTTGTTGTTCTTGTTTCTTGTTCTGGGAAGGTCATAGGTAATAGCCCTAAGAAGGAGCCATAATTACGGTCACAGGAGGTAGACATGGATGGAAGGACCTTCCAATAGGATATCAAGGAGATACATTGGCAGACATCATGCTCAGAGACAAGAAGTCTTTAGGAGTAATGTACCTCCTAGGACGAGACCATGACAAATAGCGGAGATAGTTCTAGTGATCATGGATACAGCCAGTCAAGACTGAATGTAGAAAAAATATGGTGATAGATCTAATTAGAGGAAGTTTTATTACATCCATAGGGATCATAGATTGAGTTACCGCTAGAGAATGAGGAAGAGCTACCTTCAGTATCGTAGGGAGTAGAGACAAAGGAGGAGTCACCTCCAACTCTAGAGGGAGTGTCAATGTTTGAGGAAACATCATGAGACATTATCCCTGGAGGGTCCTATGTGGACTAGTAAGGGGGACTATAGACTTCATCATGACATGCCTCAGATGGTGAGATGAAGGAACCAAGACATTAGTTTCACAAGGAAACCTCAATATGTCTTGTGAAACATTGGTTCCATGAGGGAGCCTCGATATGTCTTAGACATTAGTTTCATGAGGAAATATCTATATGTCAAATATGGTCCAATATGACATTACCTTTCAGAGAGAGACAATTTAGCCTATTGATCAAATTGGTCCCGTTGATCCTGTAGCTCCAATCAATGTTCTTAGAGATATTGCAATAGGTCAAAAGAGACTTACCTGGGCTCGTCAGACTCTCTAGGAGGAAGAAGGATATGAAACTCCTCGTGTTACCTTCCGAGTGAAAAAGAGACCTCAGATATATTCATGCTATGCTACAGCTATGATCCAGATCATTCGTTTAGAGCCTTCCTGTTATGAGGAGGCAACTAGTCATCTAGTATGGAGAGATGTCATGATGGAGGAGTATCAATCCATCATGAAAAATGATGTGTGGGATATTGTTCCAATACCTGAGGGGAAGTCTATAGTGACTTCCAAATGGATCTATAAGATCAAACACATAGTTGAGGGGAGCATCAAGAGGCACAAAAATGAGATTTGTTGCTAGAGGATTCTCTCTGGTGGAAGGAATAGATTATGAGGAGACATTTGCTCATGTTGCTCGATACACTTCTATCTAGATGATTATTTCCCCTGCATCATCCATGGGTTGGAGAGTACATTAGATGGATGTGAAGAAAAAATTTCTCAATCGAGATATTGAGGAAGAAGTATACATCTAGCATTCAGATGGTTTCATGATACATGAGAAGGAGTCTCATGTGTGCAGGTTGAAGAAGGCCCTATATGGACTCAAGAAGGAACCTAGAGCTTGGTATGTGAGGATTGATGGACATATGATGAGTTTGATATTCATCAAAAGTGTTTCCAATACTAGTCTGTACTACAATATTGTTAATGGTGAGTTCGTAATTTTGGTCCTCTATGTTGATGATTTATCCATCATCGGTATAGAGAGCCTTATTGTTGAATGCAAGTATGCGTTGGCCTCTAAGTTTGAGATGAAGGACCTTGGTATGATGCACTACTTCTTGGGACTAGAGGTGTGGCAGAGAACTGATGAGATCTTCCTGAGTCAGGGGAAGTACACAATTGATATATTGAAGAAGTTTGGGATGCTGAAATGGAAGCTTGTGGCTACAATAATGGTGACAAATCTAAAGAAACTAAGTGTGTCTTCTTCTGATTCTGACAAAATTGATCTGACTCTATGAAAACAACTGATTGAATCATTATTGTATCAGGTTAACACCAGAACATATATTTGTATGCAGTGAGTACACTTCGCCAGTTTATGAGTCAATGTAGACATACACACTAGATTGTTGTGAAGCATGTGTTGAGATACCTGCAAGGCACAGTTGGACATGGTCTAAGATATACTTCCAGTATTGACATGAGATTGAAAGGATATACTGACTTTGATTGGGTAGGGAGAACAATGGACAGGAAGAGAACCTATGGGTGTTGCTTCACTTTGGGATCTGCCATGGTTTCCTGGTGTAGAAGGAAACATACTTGTGTGTCCTTGAGAATCATAGAAGAAGAGTACATTTTATTGAGTGTGGCAGTTCGTGAAGTAGTGTGGCTTCACAAGATCCTTGCAGATTTATTTGGACATGTGTTGGACTCCACTATTATTCTGAGACATGGTGCATAGGAAGTAAGTATTGGTGCAATACATTCCTACATATGAGCAGGTTGTTGATGTTCTTACCAAACCAAAATGAATCCCCTGATAGCTTCAATCTTCTTTGGATCTACTACTATTCTTTCTTCAAAGATTATGTGCCTGGAGTAATAAATCTACCTATGATAAAAACAACACTTTCTTAACTTAGTATACAATTCATGTTCTCTTAGCACTTGTTTTGCTAACCTCAAGTGCTCTTCATTCTCCTACTCTCAATTTGAATAAATAATAATGCCATCTAGGAATATAATGACAAACGTATCCAAGTAATTTCTAAATAATATTCATTAAGAACATGAAGGTAGTTGGTACATATTTTAGTCCAAATGGCACCACTACAAATTCATAGTGTCCATACCTAGTTTTGAAATCTATCTTATTGATGTTTTTATCCTTTATCCTTTTATGATATTAACATAACCTCATATATGTCTTCAAAAATATATTTTCTCCTTTTAGTTGATCAAATAGGTCATCAATTCTTGGTAGAGGATATCAATTTCTCACAGTTACCTTGTTTAGCTATCTAAAATTAATGTGTACCCATAAAAACATCGGTCCTTTTAGGGATTGATCATTGTTTTTAGTACAAATATAAACAAAAAAGTGTTCATCTCCTCATAAAAACTTTTTTTCCAGTTTACCAAAAAACATACTTAGCATCATCCTGTTTTCCTTACTTACATAGTCTTCCCCTACTAGTTGTAGTAACACCTTGTTGAAACATTACAAAAAAGAAGAAATATTTTTACACCCTGAAAAATTAGAAGAGGAAAGATATCTCCTCACATAGATTTCCTTCAAAATATTCTTTGGAAGTAAAGGAACCCTCATCCAGAAGAAACACCTCCTTGGACATATCATCTTCCATAGAGTTGAGCTCTTTGTATATGTGAGAAAAGGAAGACCAATACAACTCTGAAAGGAAAGAACATATTTGATTTAGCACAGGTTGAAGCATTACCACATGAAGTTGAAGCTTGTCATTTTCCCAGTCTATTTCTACCTTTGAATCCTCCAATACTTGAATTTTCCTGAGATTTATTTTTTTTTACAAAAAAGAGTAGTGTCCACGTCACTGGATATACGGTTTTCATATTTGAACCACCTCTCGATGCGTATCTTACCTTAAAAAAGTGCTCACTAGAGATATATAATATGACTTCCACCCTGCAGTGAGGTGAATGTCCATGGATGGCCCCATCCAAATATCCCCATTGGATACCTTCTAATAACCCATGCATAATGGGCTTCCATTGGTTGAAAGGATTTTGCTCACATCTGAATTCACCAGTTAGCTTAAAGATGAGCCCATCCACCACTTTGGTTAGTATAATGTTTTCTTGGAAAATAGTCACATTATGTTCCCACCATATGAAACATACAAAGAAAAAAGGAAGAGATCCCACGTCTTTTACTGTAGATTCATCTTTCCACAAAAAAATCCACTCTTCCAAGCTGCCCCTAAGGGCTAGTGAACTAAATTTTAAAAGAGATGAGATATTTCCCCACACCTTGGGAATACGAATAATGGAAGAACAAATGAAATGATGATTTTTCATCACTTCTACAAAGATAACATCTATTGGGACCAACACAAACTCTAACAAGACTGTTATCCCAAGTTAGGAGCTTTTGATTAAGAGCCAACAATAAAACAATATTTGACTTTAAAGGAGCTTGCATGCACCATAATGATTTCCACCACCACTACCTCTCATCCAAAACGGATCCTTATACCAAGACTTTATATCCCAACTTAGTCATATACTTTCTCTAATGTGTGTTCAATTAACAACAAAAGGACTTGTCCTCCTCTTCCTAGAGGAAAATAAAATTTGATCTAATATTCCCCACAAAACAACTCCATTCCTCCACATGGTCCTCGTTTAATCCAAAAAAAAATGTTTATTTACATTCACTACAACCTATGAGATCCATACCCTGCACCTCCACATCCCAAAAAGAGAAAATATCTTGATTTTGGAGGACAGACACTAGATCCTCAGATAATTTAAATAAATCATCCACATCGGCCCACGGATACTCCCTAATTTGCACACGCTTTCCATTTATGATATGCCACACATTCTAATCTCCAATGAGAGGAAAAGAAATAAAAAATTATTTTCAAACAATAGAACTATTGGTCATAGGCTTCCTTGGCATAAGAAACCAATCTTTAATCATCATACCTGCTAAGTAATTTTAGAACATCACTATTCCCCAAAGTGTTTTGTTGTGAAGGAGTCTCCATAGGCTCTTAGCAACTAAATCTATGCTAAAATTGTTGAAATAATGTAATTGCAAAGTGTATTCTAATTATTGTTTGATATATTATTCATTGGATCAATCCCCATTATGGATTGATCATGTCGGCTATTGTAAAGGACCAAATCCCCTTTTGTGGATTGGTCATAATGTAATTGTAATAGATAGAAAGAGAAGTCGGCCCCATAATATATTAAAGAATCCCTGAAATATAATAAAGGTGGTTATAACCACCCAAAAGAAAAAGTCATCCCTGCCAGTGAAAAGACACTTCCACACGTCCCAGACTTGTATAAATAAAGAGGCTAGCGCCTCACTTAGACACACACTCACTTGTTCATTGAGAGACAAGTTTCAGAGCTACAGTTGGAGAAGAGAGAGAAAGAGAGAGAGGCACATCTTTGGGAGAGGACTTTCTATACTTGTTTGAGTTATCTCTTGGCATTGTATTGGCTATCTATATTAAGGAATTTTTGTTGGGTTTTCTACCCCATGAGGGTTTCCCAGGATAAATGATGTGTCTCTTGTGATTGTGTACTTATCAGTGATCTTATCTTATATTGTTGTTATTCATTGAAATGAAAAGAACTATAATAATGTCTTAAACATTAACATGGTATCATAGTCAAGCTGAAGAGAGCATCTTTCACAAGAGAAAAGTGAAAAATGTCACTATTGTCGTACATGCAAATTAGGGTTTTTTGTTGGTGAGGTATTTCAGCCCTAAAACAATATAGAAAAGTGTGCCCTCCCCCAAGGATCATTTTGGCACCTTCAGTGCACCTTTTCAGTGGCTAGATCTCCCAAAAAGTGAAACCCTAGTTTCACAAAGTACCAGAAGTACCAGAAAACCAGAGAACCAGAAGTACCAAAGTACCAGAGGTACCAGAAAACCAGAAGCACCAATCCAAAAATCCTCAGATCAAGTTTGGAGGGGTAAAAGTTGGATTTTCTCATATCCAAGCACACCAGGCTACTTGCCTTAGCAAAGCGCACCTCCTGGTAAATTTAGAATTTGATTTTGAACATTTTCATTTTTGGACATTTTCCCATCCTCAAGTAAAAGATGTCTGCAAGCGTTAATCTTGTTGACAAGCTAGAAGGTGTGGAAACTTTCTTGCCTAGAAGTATAGTCTCATTCTTTAAGAGAATGACCTATCAATATTTGTCAAAGAAGAAGTGTCGGAGCCTGCCAACGCTACAGAAAACGCAAAGCACCAAAAGGACATAATCAAGGCCAAAAGAATCATTGCAGATTCAATCAAAGACCACCTGATTCCCTATGTATCATCAAATAAGACTCTTAAAGAAATTTTTTATTCCCTAAATAGACTATATGAAGGAAAGAACATAAACTAGAAGATGAATCTTAGAACTCAGCTCAAGAATACAAGAATGTAGAAAGGAGAATCAATCCAAGAATACTTCTCCAGAATATCCCAATTCAAAGAAAAACTAGAAGCAATTGGAGATACTATAGATGAAGACGAACTTATAATGATGTCCCTAAATGGCCTCACAAGACCTTGGGATGCATTCATCCAAACAATTTATGCCAAAACAAAGAAACTAAAGTTTGACAGTCGATGGGAAGAATGCATCCAAGAAGAAACAAGAGTAGCTAACCAAGAGGGTTTACTAGCAAGAGATGAAGATCAAGCCCTAGATACTCACACTAAAGGAGGAAGAAAGAAGTATTACTTCTAGAAAGAGACTTACAAAGAGTCTCAACCCCCAAACAAATTCAATCATAAAGAATCTCATCCAAGGAGATTTCAGAAGAAGGGACAACGAAAGGAAAGAGATTACTCATCTGTACAATGCTACCATTGTGACAAGATGGGACACATTGTGAAGTTTTGTCTAGCTAGACGAGAAGAATACTAGAGGAAACAAAAGAGGCACCATGCCCATGCATTTGAAGATGAAGATCCACCCGCAAAGATGTTAAGAGAACAAATTAAAGAACATGTCTTAATCTCAGCCCTCTTAGGATCGGTAACACCTATATAGGACACTTGGCTCATTGATAGTGGTGCCTCCAAGCACATGACAGGACAAAGAGATATTCTCTCTTACATTTCAGACAAGAATTTTTCTCATAAAGTGACACTTGGAGATGATTATCAATATCCCATACAGGGAGTAGGAGAATCAAACTACAAGCTTAATTCTGGAAATGCAATGAAGATGAAGGATGTACTATGTGTACCAGGTTTGAAAAAGAACCTACTCTCCATATCATCTTTAGAGAAGAAAGGCTTCATATTTGCCTTTATAGATAGAGAAGTTCTTATGTGGGCTAAAGGAGAAACCATGAAAGAAGAAATCATCATTGGAAAAGAAGAAAGTGGCTTGTATAAGCTAAAGGGTCACTCAGAAGCTGCCATGACCCACGCCATTGAAAACC
>JASDQU010683198.1:1310-45853 GCA_032191745.1 Picea mariana
AGTCATATGGACTATACGCTAACAGTCATATGGACTATACGCTAATTTTACGCTAATTTCTGAGTCATATGGACTATAATTTTACGCTAATTTTACGCTAATTTTACGCTAACAGTTACGCTAACAGAGTCATATCGCTAATTTTATACAGAGTCATATTGCTAATTTTACGCTAATTTTACGCTAACAGTCACACTAATTTTACGCTAACAGTTACACTAATTTTACGCTAACAGTTACGCTAACAGTTACGCTAACAGAGTCATATCGCTAATTTTATACAGAGTCATATTGCTAATTTTACGCTAATTTTACGCTAACAGTTACACTAATTTTACGCTAACAGTTACGCTAAAAGTTACGCAAATACCTTGGCTCACGCTGCGTCCTCGGCTCGGCTCACGCTCACGCTGCTTCGCTCACGCTCACGCTGCGTCCTCGGCTCGGCTCACGCTCACACTGATTCGGCTCACGCTGCTGCTCCCACGACACAACCAAAAAAATTCGAAACCTTCAAAGGTGATGTGTGGCGATTATATAGAAACCTCTTTCGGCCGAACAATATTTCGGCCGAAACTTATTTCGGCCGAAAGATAGTTCGGCCGAAAATCTAACGCCGGAAAAAAAATATCCGTCCGACCAAGTTTTTACACGCAAATCGAGGGCCCCGTTATGGCTCCGGTCGATTTGACGTTTATTGTTTCGGCCGAACAATAGTTCGGCCGAACAATAGTTCGGCCGAAAATATTTTCTTTCGGCCGAAAAAGACACTTAGTTCGGCCGAAAATTGGTTTTCCGAAATTTTGGAAACCAGATTGTCACGAAAGTGTAACCCACCTTCGTGATTCCACCCACATATTATATTATTGATAAAATAGCCTTCAAATTTTCCTATCAATCGCGGGGATTCGTCCATTTATTATACATATAAATTTAGGGGTGAGTTATTAAAATCACCTCTGATTGATGTCGGGTTCATTTGATCCTCTCAATATCGATATGGTGCCATGGTCCTCTACCAAAAGAAGGACACCGCAAAGCTGAGAATGTGCTTGGACTACTACGCATTGAACAAGAAAACCATAAACAATTGGTATCCCCTACCTTTAGCCGCAGACTATTTTGAAAAGTTGGACAAGGTCAAAGTCTTCTCGAATATAGACTTAAGGTAGGGATATTACCAAGTGAGGATTGTAGAAGGTGATGAGGTGAAGATGGACATGGTGACAAGGTATGGTATTTTTGAGTCTCTGGTTATTCTTTTTTGGTGAGAACAGTGAAGACCAGAAGAAGAATTTGGTGGAATTCTTTGAGTCACTGAGACATAATCAACTATACTTGAACAAGTCCCAACTATGTCTTTCGGAAAGGATGCATTTGCATGGGCCCTGCAAAGATAAGATTGATTCAAGATTGGAAGGATATGTGAATAATCCATAAGGTAAGAAATTTCCTTAGTTTGGCTAACTATTATAGCGTTTTTTTGGAGGGGTACTCTAAGATTTCATCTCCATTGAGGGAACTCAAAAAATAAGTGCCATGTAGTGTTCTGCGAGCCCAACCATAGACTTTTCTCAACACCATTGTTGATGACGCTAGACTCTGAGAGTTCGTTTGAGGTGTAGGAAGATTACTCAAATTTCTCCATTGGGGAAGTTTTGACTCAAGATGGTCATTATGTAGCCTATGGGAGTAGAAATATACATGACCATGAGTGGAGGTAACCTATTCATGAGAAGGAAATGATGACAATAATTCATTTCCTGAAAGCATGGAGGCAGTACCTATTGTGCAAGCCATTTGTTGTGAAGACAAACAATGTGGTGATAAGCTACTTCTCCACCTAACCAAATTTGTCAGCCAAGCATGCATAGTGGCAAGATTTTTTGGCAGAGTTTGACATCACCATTGAGTATTAGTTGGGAAGCTACACACATATTTGGATGCCTTGAGAAAGAAGGCACAACACTTTTCCGTAGAGGAGGAAGATGAGTTGTCACTACAAGTGGGAAGTTAGATTCAATTCTTGAAAGAGTTGCAAGACAAAATCAAGGAAGGATTGCAAAATATCCCACAGCAATGAACATCATGAAGTATGTGAAGGAAGGAAATAAGGAGAAGTTTTGGATGGATCAAGGCTTCTTGTATTTTGGTGAGCTTAAGTCATGTAACCTCCATAAGCATCTCATAAAGAAATGTCATCATTGAGCATGGGCTAGCCACCCTGAACAACAAAGAACATTAGCATTTCCAATTAGGATACTATTGGGAGCATATGAAGAATGACATTAAGGAGTATGTCTAGACTTGTCTTGTATTCTTAAAAGACAAGGTAGACACCATGATGCAAGTTGGTCCATTGAATCCTTTGCCAATTTCAGAGAGATCTTGGGCAAGCATCTAAATAGAATTTGTCACCCAACTTTTGGTTGCACAAGGGTGTAATGGAATCATGGTCATGGTTGATCATTTTTCTAGGTACGCCATCTTTGTTCCAACAAAGATTCCTTGCAGTGAGAAATAAGTGGTCCGGATGTTCTTAAAAAATGTAGTTAAGTATTGGGACTTCCCTTTGAGCATTATGTCAGACAGGGACACAAGACTGATCTAATGGTTTTGTACAAAGCTATTCAAACTTGTTGGGACAAAGTTGTTGCAGATCTCAAATTACCAACCACAGATAGATGGGAAAACCGAATGCATCAATGAACTCTTGGAAGACTACTTGAGATAGTTTGTGCAAGCTAACTAGATAAATTGGATGAATTTGTTAGATGTCTCCCAATTCAACTACAACTTGCAGAAGATCTCTATGATGGGATATAGTCCTTTTGAGTTGAAAAATATGTAGCAACCTTTGACCCCTTGCACGGTGCTTCAAGGCTATTATGGGTGCAACCCATGATCCTTAGGGTTCATGAAGGGATGAAATGGCAAAATGGAGATGGCCTAGGTTCAATTGATGAACATGGTGGATATGATGAAGTAATGGGTGGATCATGATAGGAGAGATGTATACTTCAAAGTGGTCGACTTGCTCTTCGTCAAGTTGGGAAAATACTAGTTCAATCCACCTACGAGTATGGTTGGTTCCTTGTTGTGAAGGTTTGAAGGTCCATCCAAAGTCGTCTAGAAGATCGGCAATGCCATCTATCAGTTGAAGCTACCATCTCACATGAAGACGCACCATCCTACCTTCCACATCAATCACTTGAAATATTGTCTGATCGATGGAGATGACTCAAGCATGGTGGAACCATCTAGAGCCCTCATCATGATTGTAGATAGACATGAATTGTAGGTTGAGGAGATACTCTCCCACCAGACTTCCTTTGTTCACAGAAATTGATGACATGAGTATTTTTTCCATTGTATGGATCAACCCAATGAGGAGAACAATTGTGAGAGGCACAAGGCACTTTGTTAGTATGAAGACAAGGTCTAAGAGTTTGAGAAACAATATCTTGGTGCTTGCGTTTGTTGGGTGTTGCCAGGATGGCAACAAGTTTAGTGTGGAAGGATGTAATACCTCCACCACGGATGGAAGAGAGCACGTTGTCATGCTAGGTTTCGAACATCGCAATGAATAGATGGGATAGTCAGACACGCTCGACTAAGTGAAGTATGGAGTGGTGACCATCCTCGGGACTTTATATGGGACGAGTAGGGATGTTGTGGATGAAAAATCTTGATGTATCGACCCAAGGGGACTTGCCTCCATGACTTTAGGATAACAAAAGTGTGGATGGTTGGATGACTTGGGTTTCAAGACTAAGCCAACTTGCCAAATAGATGCTTAGAACACGAAAAACTTAGTTGATGAGGAAAGGAGATGAGCTTGGAATGACTCAAGTGGACCAACATGAGCGATGGTTGAGTCATCCCATCTCACTTCGTACAATGCACTTTCCCAAGTGAGTGGAAAACACACATATCAGTATGAGGTGACTTGGACGAGCAAAGGCATCACCCAATCATTCGACAAGGAAGCATAAGGAAAGAAGGAGTCAACAAATGGATATGCAGTGGTTTGATCTAGGACTTAACATCGCATGTCACCCAAGTTGGCTTGGTCACTCAACCTGTGATTACGACTTGCTAGAGGAAGGCCTATAGTTGCGATAAGCGTTGAGGTGTGCGGAGAAGCTATGCAGTCTTGGAAGGCGACTTTCCTTGTCTCTTTGTATTATTATAATGAGTTGCAAGCAGTGACCAAGATCCCCTGTTCTATCATTGTAACATTCTTCTATATAAGAGAATAAAAGCGTGTTAGGCCCACTGGAACTCATGAGTTGTGTTCAATTCTCTTTATGGTGAATGTTTTTCTTTGTGTGCTTACATGTTTCATAAGTGTTAAACTAAATTAATTATTGTTGGAAATGTTCTAATGCATAAGTCTAAGTTGAGTTGAAATTGGTATGGTTATCTCACTTTGTAGTTCAAAACAAAGTTATGGGTAGACCTTGAGTGAAGAGGAGTAGTTTGCTTGTAGTAGGCATGATGTGAGCGAACCCTTGCGACCAAGGCAAGGCAATGCTACAAGGCTCGAGATGAAGAAAAGAAATAATTTTGACAAGAAGCTTAAGTTTGTGATGAACGTTCTCTGAAATATGGGGTGAAGTTACTGATGGTGTAGTGACTAGAATATGTGCCTAGGTGGGTGTCCATTGGATGACCATATTTTATGGATGTTCGCGGTGGATATTGATCGCCACATCTCTACATTGAGAGGGAAAACCACAAGTTGTTGAGGCACATGTTAGAAAAAGAATCTATGACATCATTTTGGGATGCCACATCAATATTGCAAGCTAGCCTAACCTTCGATCCACTGACCCACTAGAACTTTTGCGGGTATGGAGAAAAAATAGCCACACTGCTAAAAAACGACAAGCAATAAGAAGTCTGCTACACATCATTCAATGCTGCAGCATGTGGTATATACACCATTGGATAACCTTGATACGCCAGGGTTTCTGCAACATTAAATGTTGTGTTGTTGGTTGTATATTGTTGGTCGTCAAGAACGTTGTCATTCTTCCATAATTACTCCAAAAGCAGTGTGCACGTGCCATCTCCATCAAAATTCTAGGTCTATCCCTCATGACCACACTACTCAAACAACGAACAATAAGCAAACTGCTACAAAACATTCAATGCTATGAAAGATGGTATATACACTCTCGAATCACCTTGGTATATACGCCATAGTATCCACAACATTGAATATTGTGTGGCCGATTGTATATTGCTCGTTGTCAAGAACGCTGCCATTCTTCCATAATTACTCCAAAAGTGGCGTGCACGTGCCATCTCCATCAAAATTCTAGGTCTATCCCTCATGACCACACTACTCAGACGACGAGCAATAAGCAGCTTGCTACACAACATTCAATGTTGTGGCAGATGGTATATACACCCTCGAATCACATTGGTATATATGCAATAGTATCCACAACATTGAATGTTGTGTGATCTTTCTTTTTCATAAAAAACGTTGCCATTCTTCCATAATTACTCCAAAAGCGGTGTGCAGGTGCCATCTCCATCAAAATTCTAGGTCTATCCCTCATTACCACACTACTCAAACGACGAGCAATAAGCAACCTGCTACACAACATTCAATGTTGTGGAAAATGGTACGTTGTGCACGTGCCATCTCCATCAAAATTCTAGTTCTATCCCTCATTACTACACTACTCAAATTATGATCAATAAGCAACCTGCTACACAACATTCAATGTTGCGGAAAATGGTATATACACCCATGAATCTGCTTGGTATATACGCCATAGTATCCCCAACATTGAATAATGTGTGGCTAGTTGTATATTGTTGGCCCTCAAGAACACTCTCATTCTTCCATAATTACTCCAAAAACGATGTGCATCTGCCATTTCCATCAAATTCTAGATCTATCCCTCGTGACCACACTACTCAAATGACTAGCAATAAACTCCCTGCTACACAACATTCAATGCTACAGCATATGGTATATACACCCTCAAATCACCTTGATATATACGCCATAGTATCCACACCGTTGAATGTTGTGTGGCCGATTGTATATTTCTAGCCGTCAAGAACATTGCCATTCTTCCATAATTACTCCAAAAGCGGCGTGCACGTCCCATCTCCATCAAAGTTCTAGGTCTATTCCTGCGGTCAAAGACCGCCCACGCTGAGATTTTGTTCGTGCTTTCACACATTTAGGAACATGCCTTTTCTCTTTATAGCATACATCATTGATTATATATTTAGGGCCATCTTTCTATATGTGTTGCGTAGACTGTTTTTTTATACTGTTGACCTGTAAATATATTTAAATGGGGTTCACCGTTTCCTTATGATGCGTCGTCGAGACTCCAAGCCTGCAATCCCCGTAAACACAAGTATATTGCGGCCGCGTAAACTACACATTAAGTCGCCAGTTATAGCGTGCATCACCTGAAAATGTGCGAAAGAGGCAGACCGACGACAATGTGAATTTCGTGTGTTTTACATTCTTAATTTGTATTTTACTCCTTGCCAAAGCGGTGTCATCTACAACTACTTATTCTTGTATGACTCTTCCACAACTACTTATTCGTCTACGACTCCTCTCCTAACGAGAAGGCTCCTCTGGTTTCGATATCGGACTTATTCCCCATGACCAGTATCAAGGGCCAACCCCATGTTCCACTTACCGAGAGAAGGGAAGGTGAGCCCTCAGCTCATCCTATGTGCGTTCATGTGCCTCAACCCAACACTTTACGTCTTCTGCAATGGGAGCCTCTGCCAAAGACGGATACCGTTTCGTGGGGGATGGATCTATCACAGAAGAAGAAGAGGAGAAACCCCCAAAACAGAACTGATGTGGAAATCCAAGAGCTAAAAGGATTTATGGAGCTTGGCTTTGACTTCAGCCAGGACATGTTGAGCCCACGAGTGCTGGATCTTCACCCTGGATTGAAGTGCTTATTAACTCATCATGACAATAGCAACAAGAATATGGATTTTCAAGAATCTCCATTGAAAAATTGGGAACTTCCAAACCCAAATGCAGCAAGAGTGGATATGAACGAACATATCAAGCTCTGGGCTTGTTCTGTAGCTTCAACACTGAAATGCCAGTACTAAGAGTCTCCGAAATTTTCTACTTGGCCTTTTTTCAAGGTTTTCTGACAATGATATCTAGATTTTGATTATTGTATTTAGATCATCTTCATCCTCCTTGTTGTTACCATCCAAGCATTGACTTTTAAAAAACTTATGTTTTTTCAAGTTTTAATTTGTTTGTTGTTATCTATTATAAACCTGTTGGGATATAAGCCCACCGAGATCTAACACATAGCAAAAACAAACAGATGCGCAACAGATTCAATCACACAGTAGACAAAAAATTTATGTGGTAAAACCCTCTAACTCCAGAGGGAAACATCCACAGGGCAATGACAAAGTCTTTCTATTATCAGGAACCAAGAGATTACATCTATCATTAGGCAGCCCGGGAGAGGGCTCAAAGCCCCTGCTCTCAAATGCCTCTAAGGCATTCACATTTATACAACTCCTCCTTCAGTTACATAAAACTGAATACTTTGAATGCTGTCTCTATTCTTGCTAATTAGTTTTAACTAAAACCCAAGAATACTATCTTGTTGAAAACAACCGTGAATTGGTTGTCACATTCCAACAATCTCCACCTTGACAACAATTAAATTGATGTCATGCCATTGTCCATTCTTGCAAGCTGAAGATAGGTGATACAGGTGCTTTCAGAACCGAAACACCCATTTCACTGCTCCACCTGGATTTGCCATGTGACCACTGACAACACCAACTGCACATGAAATATCTCATCCTTTCATTGCAATCATCAATCTTTCTACTAGCACACTATACACGAGACATATAACCCTTTTCTTCTTCATCACTTGGACACAAACCTGAAGAAATCTTATAATGGAAAGCCAAAAAATATTTGACTAGTTTCACATCATTCATACCGAATTTTCTGAGTATCGTTACCATGTACTCAAGTTGTGATAACCCAAACCTTACCATCAATCCCGTCTCTTTGAATTTCTATGCTCAAGATTGTTTTGCTGCTCCCAGATCTTTCATCTCTAACGTCCAAGTCAACTAAGCCAACCTACTAATCTTAGCCATGCTACTGCTTGCTATAAGCATATTGTCAACAATCTAAACACCAAGATAGTGAGTACCATAAACACAATGGTTACAGTCACTTCTTGTAAAACTTGGCTCACCATGAAGGATTCAACATCTTGTACAAACTTGCCTGCTCGAGTTTTAGGCCATACCATAATTACTTGAGCTTTGCAAACAACTCTCCTATCGCGATCTTGAGCAAGTTCAATGCTCCACCTCAAACACTGTGTTTGGGACCTTCGCCAAAAAACAGACGAAGCCAGCCAAGTGAGCTTGTCACCAGCTCAAGGCAACTTTCAATGGAGTCTCTATGCTCCACCTTAACATGGACATCCCCTTAACCAAATCCAGCCAAACCGGTCAAGTAAGCGTTCATTGCTCACCTCCAGGTCGATTTCCGTAGAGTTCCCCAAGCCTTTGAACAAGCTTAGTTACATGCAATATCATGGACCGACCCGAAACCAACCGCCTATCACCTAAGCCTACGTCTAAACTTTACCGGTGAAATACAAAGGGTACGCATGCCTATTCAGGTCTTACAGCCATATGCCCAATTACATGTAAAATTTTACATTTACAACTCCACAAAAAAAATGTTCATGTGGTAACTTAACCATTACCTTCTTCCCGTTTTGCCATTTTTGTGCTCGGATGATCTCCGCTACCCCTTTGCGCCTGCACCTCTAACACTCTCTAGACCTCACATTTGTGAGAAACTGGTCTAGACCTCACATCCAGTCCATGCTCCGTCTCCACACATTGTCCATCCTTTTTGGTCTCAACAAGATCTCATATTTCCAGAACGCTGGTGAGAGAAGCCCTGGAATTGCATTTCCCCCACATCAACGTTTTATAGGCAGGAGATCTGGTGCTCCTATCCTCCATCTGGGTGCTCTCCTATGCAAATTTCTTTATCACTGAATACACACTGGCAGCCCCATTCCATGCAAATTGAAAATGTCATCTCTCCCTTTGAATGCAGTGGCACTGTTGTGTTCATCAACTACCAACGAGCTCCAGAGCACATCTACTCGTCCATTGCCTCTATTTTCAACACCAGTGATGGCAGTCTTCTCCAGCTTTAGCAGCAGCGACGGTTCCTTAATCGGGCAGTGCACAATAGTGACATCCATCAGAACGCATCCCTTCATCAATGTCTGCCCATACACAAGCATTTTCATTCTGGCGCCACTTCCTCCAGAAGCGTGGGCCTCCTCCTGCAATCTTAATGGTGCTTGCCTCACGCGATGGCAACGATCTCAACCACCGCCACCTCTTCTGAATCACGTATCCTAGAAAATGGTGGCTCCTCTCTACAGCCTTCGTGGTTCTCCTGGCAGACTTCTTGGAGCTCACCGCACACGCCTCAGGCAGTCTCTAGATCACCATCACTTCTCACGCCTCATGCTTCACGCCTCACGCTAATTCCGCTTGGCTCTGATAAGCGGCTCCACAGGTCAAAGAATCCTCTTTACCATGCCTTTCTTCCAATTAGCACAAGCATCTACAGGACTCTGGTCTTCCATATGGCTTGCAGATACAATAGCGTGTCTCCCCTGTCCGCAACAATGACTTCATGTTCAAGTGCTTCTCCGAGATCTGGACTCCTCACGCAAGCAGCTGCGATTTCACAACAAGAGAACCGTGTAGCAAATGAGAAACTAGGTCAATCTTTAATTGTAGACCCGCACTCTTTCCTAGCACGGGTAATTTCCAATTTTTGCAGCTTCTACAAAAAACTCGACGGAGTCCTCCTCGTTCTTTGAGTGCGGGTCCTCTCCACATCCGTCGGGTTAGACCAACAAGCCCTATGTATTCTTCAATTAGATCAACGTATTGTCACAAATTTCAGTGATCAACTACTCCAACAAAGCAAAAAAATGCTACAGCTGCAATGATATCTCCATCTGGTTTTGTCGGGACGCTCCCATCCACCTTCTTTCAATCTGTGCACAGATAATACAACTCCACCAGCACAACATCGTCATTCACTACGACACCTTTGTGTTCTAGACCGCCTTGGCTAGTGAATTGTAGTTACTTTGCACCCGTCCTCTGTGCAGGCAACAATTCCAGCATCACCATCTTTCTGCTCATCGAATCCACTGGGACGGTCTCTGATACCCGGATCTCCAGCCTTGAAGCTCTGATACCACTTGTTGGGCTATAAGCCCACGAGATCTAAAGAAATGCACATCAGATTCAATTACACAGTAGACAAAAGATTTACGTGGTAAAACTCTCTAACTCCATAGGGAAACATCCACGGGACAATGGCAAAGTCTTTCTATTATCAGGAACCAGGAGATTACATCCAGCGTTAGGCAGCAGGGCAGCCCGGGAGAAACCTAGATCGTATCGTTAACAAAATCTCTCAAAATTTTGTGATAACTGTGAGAACTTCTGTGGTAATTTTCTTTAGAAATGCCTGGTATATGAAAAGACCAGTTGGATCAACAACAAAATGTCAAAAAATTAGTGCCTAAAAGTTCCTGTACCATATCAAAAGACGTATCGCAATCGACATTAAATCACGCTTCGAATCTTATACAAATTCTACTTAGCGTTAATAGATTTAGCTGGAATGATAAACTACAACAATCCATATTTATTCATTTACAGATACAAAACCGTTCTCGGATTTCAAACAGACACTGGCACTACCTCTAAGACTCCTCACATTAAATATTTCTTTGAAGTTGATGACACATTAAATACTTCTCACTAAACATTTAAATTAATATATAAGACTCGAGTAACTAAATTAATACAACTAAATTAATACAACTAACCATGATTGATGACGCAATGCAGTGAAAGTGACGTCTACGTCTTTCTATAACATGTAGTTTAATTAGAAAAAAAAGTGTATTATATTATTACGCGGAAAGGCATATACCTATTGACAATGGGCACATTTAATAGGATTTTAGTGCTTGACAAGATTAAATATTGATGGAATATTCTTAGTCGTCCCAATAAATCAATGGTTGAGATTTCAACCACTAACTTCCTCACTATTATAAAGACATTTGTTTACATGTTTATTTTTTTACTTTTACTTAATCATATTTAAAATTTATTATGGTGACTAGTTGATTGCCACGTCTAAGTCATTAGCATTTCATTTTCTAGACCAGCCAAACAAGTCCAGGGCCTATCGAGCTCTTGATCTGATCGATTGGATTTCTGCATAGCGCCTATCGAACTCTTGATTTGATCGATTGGATTTTTGCATAGCTATTTGCTTTATCAGCTCTGTATAGATATCTTCAATTAGTGGAATATGACCACTGTTGAGATATATCAATGGATCTCTAGTAATATTGGCGTTGCGATGTTGATGTCTATACTTTTCATCGATCTGTTGTAGTGAGAGCTATGAATGCATATATTTCATGTTCACATTAATTTTAACTATAGGATAATCAGTTTGATTGATGGTTCGTTCAAGTTTTTGCACCCATTGCATTGATTGCAAGCGAAGAACTAGTGAAGGCCGTGGATGAAGCTGTGAAAGTTACCGAGATCGAACCCACGACTGAAAAGGCTACCGAAGAAGAAGCTCCCGCTGAGGAGGTTCCTGCGATCGAGAAAACAGTCGATGAGAGCCCCGCCACCTTTGAGAAATCTGCAGAGGAATTGATTGTCGCAACCTATGCCTTAGATCCCGAAGCAGAATTGGCCTTGCTGAAATCCGAGGAGGAAGCTGCCCAAGTGCCTGATGAAGCTGAGCAGGGTAAAGAAGTGTCTGTAGCTGAAGCTCCTGCTGAGGCCGCGGCTGTTGAAATGACAGCAGAAGAAAAGGAAGAAGAATCATCGTCTAAGGAAGAAGCATCAATCACTGATCACAACGGGTTTATCATGGATCTTGCTAATTGCTTCCTATGATTATGATTAACTGGTGTCTAATCGTTTAAATCCGAGAGGTTTCTCTCAATTTTATCCGTTATATGCATGCAAATCCGAGCTGTTCAAATATTCGCTTGTTATTTGTTCAGAAAATTTTGTCTTTGGACATGACATGAAGTAACATGTCTACAATTAGGACACATAATTTTACCAGTCGTAAGTCTTTCTATCACATTTAGTTTTACTAGGAGTAAGCCTTTTGTGGTTTTTCCAAGTTATACAATTTTTAAAGTTATTTTCTTTTAAATCTAACCATTTACGTTATCTAACCAAAACCCTAAAAACATAATTTCATGAACAAAATTCCAACGTATAGATTTTGGAATAGCTCTATAAGATTTAAGATCCCAAGTTATCCCATATCGTTTTCAAAATGAGAACTTTACATGCATCATCATTCCAAAAAAGGTTTGGTGTGTGTTCCATAGTTAGCCAAATTTCCTTAGTTTGGCTAACTACTATAGCATTTTTGTGGAGGGATACTATAAGATTTCATCTCCATTGAGGGAACTCGAAAAATAAGTGTCAGGTAGTGTTCTCCAAGCCCAAACACAAACTTGTCTCAACACCATTGTTGATGATGCTAGTCTCTGAGAGTTCGTTTGTGGTGTAGGAAGATTCCTTAGAGTTCTCCATTGGGGGAGTTTTGACTCAAAATGGTCATCATGTAGCCTATGAGAGTAGAAATATACATGACCATGAGAAGGAGATGATCACAATAATGCATTTCCTAAAAGCATGGAGGCAATACTTGTTGCGTAAGCCATTTGTTGTGAAGACAAACAATGTGGTGACGAGTTACTTCGCCACTTAACCAAAGTTGTCAGCCAAGCATGCACAGTGGCAAGATTTCTTGGCAGAGTTTGACATCACCATTGAGTATTAGTTGGGAAGCTAAATACAGTTGTGGATTCCTTGAGAAAGAAGGCACACCACATTTCCTTAGAGGAGGAAGATGAGTTGTTGTTACAAGCGGGCAGTCAGATTCAATTCTTGTCATAGTTGCAAGACAAAATCAAGGAAGGATTGCAAAGTATCCCGCAACAGTGGACATAATGAAGTATGTGAAGGAAGGAAATAAGGAGAAGTTTTGGATGGGTCAAGGATTTTTGTATTCTGGTGAGCACGTCTATGTGCTTAAGTCGTGTAACCTCCATAAGGAGCTCATAAGAAAATGTCATCATTGAGCTTGGGCTAACCACCCTGAACAACAAAGAACATTAGCATTGCCAATTAGAATACTATTGGGAGCATATGAAGAATGACACTAAGGAGTATGTTTAGACTTGTCTTGTATGCCAAAAAGACAAGGTAGTCACCATGATGCAAGTTGGTCCATTGCATCCCTTTCCAATTTCAGAGGGATTTTGGGCAAGCGTCTAAATAGAATTTGTCACCCAACTTCTGGTTGCACAAGGGTGTAATGGAATCATGGTCATGGTTGATCATTTTTTTAGGTACACCATCTTTGTTCCAACAAAGATGCCTTGTAGTGCGAAAGAAGTGGTGTAGATGTTCTTAAAAAATGTAGTTATGTATTGGGACTTCCCTTTGAGTATTGTGTCAAAAAGAGACACAAGACTCATCTGATGGTTTTTGTAGAAAGCTATTCAAACTTGTTTGGACAAAGTTGTTGCAGATCTCAAATTACTATCCACGGATAGATGGGAAAATTGAATGCATCAATGGACTCTTGGAGACTACTTGATACACTTTGTGCGGACTAACTAGACAAATTGGTTGAATTCGTTGGATGTCACACAATTCAAATACAACTTGCAGAAGATCTCTATGATGGGATATAGTCCTTTTGAGTTGACAAATATGTAGCAACCTTTGACCCCTTGCATAATGCTTCAAGGCTATTATGGGTGCAACCCATGATCCTTAGGGTTTATGAAGGGATGGCATGACAAATTGGAGATGGCCTAGGTTCAATTGATGAACGTGGTGGATAGGATGAAGTAATGGGTGGATTATGACAAGAGAGATGTAGACTTGAAAGTGGGCGACTTGCTTTTCATCAAGTTGGGAAAATACTAGTTCAAGTCACCTACAAGTATGGTTGCTACCTTGTTGTGAAGGTTTGAAGGTCCATCCAAAGTCCTCCAGAAGATTGGGAATGCCATCTATCGGTTGGAGATACCGCCTCACATGAAGACGCACCATCCTACCTTCCATATCAATCACTTGAAATATCGTCTGATCGATGGAGATGACTCGAGCATGGTGGCACCATCTAGAGCCCCCGTGATAATTGTAGACATACATGAATTGGAGGTTGAGGAGATACTCACCCACCAAACTTCCTTTGTTTGTAGAAATCGACGACATGAGTATTTTTTTCCATTGGATGGATCGACCCAATGAGGATAACAACTGTGAGAGGCACAAGGCACTTTGTTAGTATGAAGAAATGGTCTAAGAGTTTGAGAAACAACATCTTGGTGCTTATGTTTTTTGGGTGCTTCTAGGATGGAAACAAGTTTAGTGGGGAAGGATGTAAGACCTCCACCACGGATGGAAGAGAGCACATTGCCATGCAAGGTTTAGAACATTGCAATGAATAGATGGGATAGTCGGACCCACTTGACTAAGTGAAGGATCGAGTGGTGACCATCCTCGGGACTTTATATGGGACGAGTAGGGATGTTGTGGATGCAAAATCTCGATGTACCGACCCAAGGGGACTTGCCTCCATGACTTGAGGATAAAAAAAGTGTGGATGGTTGGATGACTTGGGGTTCAATACTAAGCCAACTTGCCAAACAGATGCTTGGAGCATGAACAACCTAGTTGACGGGGCAAGGAGATGAGCTTGGCATGACTCAAGTGGACCAATGTGAGCGATGGTCGAGTCAGCCCAACTCACTTCGTACAATGCAGTTTCCCAAGTGAGTGGAAAAAACACATATCAGTATGAGGTGACTTGGATGAGATAAGGCATAAACCAATCATTCGACAAGGAAGCATAAGGAAAGGAGGAGTCAACAAAGGGATCTACAGTGGTTTGATCTAGGAATTAACATCGTAGGTCACCCAAGTTGGCTTGGTCACTCAACCTGTGATTAGGACTTTAGGAGGCAAGCCTATAGTTGCGATAAGGGTTGGGGTGTGCGAAGAAGCTAGGCAGTCTTGGAAGGTGACTTGCCTTGTCTCTTTGTATTATTGTAATGAGTTACAGGCAGTAGCCGAAATCCCCTGTTCTATCATTGTAACATTCTTCTATATAAGAGAATAAAAGCGTGTTAGGCTCATTGGAACTCACGAGTTGTGTTCTATTCTCTTTATGGTGAATTTTTTTCTTTGTGTGCTTACATGTTTCCTAAGTGTTAAACAAAACTAAGTATTGTTGGAAATTTTCTAATGCATAAGTCCAAGTTGAGTTGAAATTGGTATGGTTATCTCACTTTGTAGTTCAAGACAAAGTTATGGGTAGACCTTGAGTGTAGAGGAGTAATTTTCATGTAGTAGGCATGATGTGAGAAAACCCTTGCGACCGAGGCAAGGCATTGCTGCAATACTCGAGATGAAAAAAAGAAAATTTTTGGACAAGAGGGTTAAGTTTGTGATAAAAGTTGTTTGAAATATGGGGTGAATTTATCGAGGGTGTAGCGACTAGAATATGTTCCCAGGTGGGTGGCCACCGGATGACCATATTTTATGGATGTCCACAGTGGATATTGATCGCCACATCTCTACATTGAGAGGAAAAACTACAAACTGCTCAAGCACATGTTAGAAAAAGCATCCATCACATCATTTTGGGATGCCACATCAATATTGCAACCTAACCCAAACTTTGATTAGCTGACCCACTAGAACTTTCGCGGGTATGGAGAAACAATAGCCACGCTGCTAAAAAACGACAAGCAATAAGCAGTCTTTTAAACAACATTCAATGTTGCAAAAGGTGGTATATACACCATCGGATCACCTTGATACGACAGAGTGTTTGCAACATTGAATGTTGTGTTGCCAACTGTATATTGTTGGCCCTCAAGAACGTTGCCATTCTTCCATAATTACTCCAAAAGCGGCATGCATGTGCCATCTCCATCAAAATTATAGGTCTATCCCTCATGACCACACTACTCAAACGACGAGCAATAAGCAGCGTACTACACAACATTCAATGTTGCAGCAGATCATATATACACCCTCAAATCACCTTGGTATATACGCCATAGTATCCACAACATTGAATGCTGCGTGGTCGATTGTATATTGCTCGCCATCAAGAACACTGCCATTCTTCCATAATTACTACAAAAGCAGTGTGCACGTGCCATCTCCATCAAAATTCTAGGTCTATCCCTCATGACCACACTACTCAAACAACGAGCAATAAGCACAGCTACACAACATTCAATGCTGCGGAAAATGGAACATACACCCTCGAATCACCTTGGTATATATGCCATAGTATCCACAACATTCAATGTTGTGTGGTCAGTTGTATATTGCTCGTCATCAAGAATGTTGCCATTCTTCCATAATTACTACAAAAGCAGCGTGCACGTGTCATCTCCATCAAAATTCTAGGTCTATCCCTCATGACCACACTACTCAAACGACGAGCAATAAACAACCTGCTACATAGCATTCAATGTTGCGACAGATGATATATACACCCTCGAATCACCTTGATATATACACCATGGTATCCACAACATTGAATATTGTCTGGCTGGCTGTATATGGTTGGCCCTCAAGAATGTTGTCATTCTTCCATAATTACTCCAAAAGCGACGCCATCTCCATCAAAATTTTAGGTCTATCCCTCATGACCACACTGCTCAAACGACGAGCAATAAACAACCTGCTACATAGCATTCAATACTACGACAAATAATATATACACCCTCCAATCACCTTGATATATACACCATGGTATCCATAACATTGAATATGGCGTGGCTGACTGTATATTGTTGGCCCTCAAAAACGCTGTCATTCTTCCATAATTACTCCAAAAGCGACACCATCTCCATCAAAATTTTAGGTCTATCCCTCATGACCACACTACTCAAACGAAGAGCAATAAGCAGCGTGCTACACAACTGCCATTCTTACATAATTACTCCAAACGCGGCGTGCCCATCCCCATTAAAATTTTAGGTCTATTCCTGCGGTCAAAGACCGCCCAAGCTGAGCTTTTGGTTCGTGCTTTCACACATTTAGTAACATGCCTTTTCTCTATATAGCATACATCATTGATTATATATTTAGGGCCATCTTTCTTTATGTGTCGCGTAGACGGTTTTTTTATACCGTTGACCTCTAAATATATTTAAATGTGGTTCACCGTTTCCTTATGATGCGTCGCCCGAAACTCCGCCTGCCAGCCCCGTAAACACAAATATATTGCGGCCGCGTAAACTGCACATTAAGTCGCCAGTTATAGCGTGCATCACGTGAAAATGTGCGAAAGTGGCAGACCGACGCCAATGTGAATTTCGTGTTTTTCACATTCTTAATTCGTATTTTACTCCTTGCCAGAACAGTGGCATCTACAACGACTTATTCGTGTACGACTCCTCCACAACTACTTATTCGTCTACGACTCCTCTCCTAAAGAGAAGGCTCCTCTGGTTTCGACATTCGACTTATTCCCCATGACCGATATCAAGGGCCAACCCCGTGTTCCACTTACTGAGAGAAGGGAAGGCGAGCCCTCAGCTCATCCTCTGTGCGTTCATGTGCCTCAACCCAACACTTTACGTCTTCTGCAACGGGAGCCTCTGCCAAAGCCGGAGACCGTTTCGCGGGGGATGGATCTATCACAGAAGAAGAAGAGGAGAAATCCCCAGAACAGAACCGATCTGGAAATCCAAGAGCTAAAAGGCTTTATGGAGCTTGGCTTTGACTTCAGCCAGGACATGTTGAGCCCACGAGTACTGGATCTTCTCCCTGGATTGAAGCGCTTATTAACCGATCATGACAATAGCAACAAGAATATGGAGTTTCAAGAATCTCCATTGAAAAATTGGGAACTGCCAAACCGAAATGCGGCAGGAGTGGATATGAAAGAACATCTCAAGCTCTGGGCTCGTTCTGTAGGTTCAACACTAAAATGCCAGTACTAAGAGTCTCCGAAATTTTCTGCTTGGCCTTTTTTCGAGGTTTTCTGACAATGATATCTAGATTTTGATTATTGTATTTAGATCATCGTCATCCTCCTTGTTGTTACCATCCCAGCATTGACTTTTAAAAAACTTTTGTTTTTTCAAGTTATTTTCTTCTAAATATAGAGAGATATATATATTCAAATCGTTTGTGGTTTTTCCAAGTCATACAATTTTTAAAGTTTTTTTCTTTTAAATCTAACCACTTACGTTATCTAACCAAAACCCTAAAAACAAAATTTCATGAACAAAATTCCAACGTAAAGATTTTGGAATAGCTCTATAAGATTTATTATCCCATATCGTTTTGAAAATGAGAAATTTACACGCATCATCATTCCAAAAAAGGTTCCATATGTTCCATGGTTGTGAATCATCACAATCTAATATAATCGTGAATCGATAATTTTGATATATTAACTATTAATTATAATTAAAAATAATCAATTATGTGGATTATTATAATTAAAAATAATTAATTAGGTTGAGTATTGTGAAATATAATTGTTATTTATTTATGGTTAAATATTATAATAAAATAATTGTAATTAAATATAATTATAAATTATTTTATTCTCTCATGTATACATGGACAAAAACATGGTAGTAGATTCACTATTCAAAGAAGGATTACAACTTTATTATTGAGAAAAAAGGGAAGACTCAAATGCATTATATCACAGGCTTTTTATAATGGCTTTATTGAAGACATTACAATCTGATTTTATTTCTAATAAAAAAGACAAACATAAGCCACAACAATGGTGATCTTCAGGTTCAAATCTAGAGGGGGGTAGGATATGTATACCTTCGTAGACTTTACTAGTCAAATCGTTGGGCGAAGGGGAGTCCCTTGTCCCACAAACAAGGGGGTCTCATACACCAATTTGGTGTGCTGGCTTGGCCGTGACCTTAAAAATAAATTATTATTAAAGGACACTTATAATCATAAAATTGTACACCTTGTTCTCGGTGAGATTTTGTTACTTATTTTAAGTATGATACAGCCATGAAGAGAAGGCATACAAATGCCCACCTATATTCACCTATTGCACACACTTTCATAGTGTGTGGTGCTCTTGAAGCACCTACAAAATGTAATTTTGTCCCTTCCAATGAATACAAATTATTCTTTTTTCTTTGAAAAAAAAATAATTAGAATTTATTTTAGTATAATTAAATATATTAATGATTTGAGTATAATTATTGATGTTGTTTATGATGAATAATGTCTGCTTAAATTAAATTTGTTTATTATATCTTAAGGTAAGGGGTTACTTGGAATTTTTTAAAATTTTATTTTTGTGCTTCAAATATATTAAGAGAAGTATTCCAAGATAAACATCGTTTTGTTAAGTTGTCCCCGAGGTGTAGGACAGCCTGTGATGGAGTGTGTTGTTAAGCCACTCTGTGTTGTTAAAGTCACCGGTTCGAAACCTACAGGGACAAAAAATCAAACCATGTTAAGGGTTCTTGTGGCTTAGGCCGAGTGTGATTCCCGGGTGATTTTGACGGCTTAGATGCCCCCGAGTCGCGGTTTCTCAAGCCACAGGTTAATCGCGTAGCCAACAGGTCCCGCACAAATTAACAAACAAAAAAAAAACATAGTTTTGTTAAGTTAATAGTTTACTAAGGTTGGTAAAGTGACAAATCTTTTGAAATTGAGATTTAATCTAGGTATGTCGTGGACAATCTAAAGTTAATAGTTTAGGGAGGTTGGTAAAGTGACAAATCTTTTGAAATTGAGATTTAATGTGAGTATATGGTGGATAATCTAAGAGAAAGTGCTTTTTATCTTTAACTAAAAGACTCTTTCCTCCCATGACCTTTTGGAAATTGTCTAATTTCATCATAAAACTTATAATTTTTTTTTTTAAATACGTTTAAATAACTTAATTTCTTTATCTATTTCTTTATGGTTGATTAAATATGTAAATGGTTTTTTAATTACTTTTATATAGACATCTTGTAGTGGTAATGAAAAGTATGATCCATGACTAAGATGATAGTGAGGATATTAAGGTAATTTGAAAGATAATTTATTTATTTTGTACATAATAAATGAAGTTAAATATATTATATTTTAAAATTTTTAGTTTTTCTATTGTTAGAGTTTTGGTTAGACAATTTTCACTAAAATTGTAACTTTGGATAAATGAAGCTTCCTTTTTAATTGAAAAAGGATTTAGTGTCCACAAATACCCCTAGTATAATAATATTGATGAATGTTAACATGTGATATCTATGTTTTTATCAATAAAAAATGATGATTTATATATTTGAGGACAAAAATATTTCTTTTCCTAATTTTGAAATGTCTCAAAAGGTTTTTTTTTTAACATGACTCTTTATTTTATAATAATAATGGTGATTAGTCAATTCTTGTTAGTTCATTTGGTTAAGGTGCGGGTTTAGTTTGTTAGGAAACTTGAGTTCAATACTCTTACGATGTGTTTAGTTGGGAGGAGACACCCAAAAATCCAGTCATGTTAAGGGTTGACCCAGGCCAGGTGCGATCCCCGGATATTTTTGATGGCTTAGATGCCCCTGAGTTGTGGTTTCTTAGCCAATAGTTGAAAAGATGACCCACCAAATGAAAAAACACTATACACAAAATGTAAATACAAATACATATGACACTACACAAACTCCACTTACTAGACTAAAATTTACAATTAATATACATATCATTTCTAAAATTTAAAATTACTATACATGTCCCTTTCAAAAATAATCCTTGATCCTCATTTTCCCTTTCTTCTTCCTAACATATTTTCACCCTATGAAGAAGAAACCACATTAACTAATGATAACTTAGAAGATTGGAAATGAGAATTCAGAGAGGGAACCAATTCCTTATTTGAATTAGAGGTATTGATTTCATGTGGTTTATTTGTTCTACCTAATGATCCTTAATGTATAACTTGCTCCATTGAAGTGAAAAGAATTGTATCCATGTCTTTTACTCTACCCTCTAATGAAGGATTTGATTCCCCAATCAATACTTGCATTTTTTGATTTACCTCATTCCAATCATCATCATTATCCAACCCTTGTGGTTGCTAATTTACTTCATTCTAATCAACATCACTATGGGAAAATTTCTTCTTTTTTATTTTTATTTTTTCCCCTTTTTCTTTGGAGGATGAACTCAAGCATGAGGACATGTACCTTCTAGATGTCCCATAAGTTGACATATAAGGTATTGAAAAAAAATATTCATAATCCAATACCTTTAAGTATAATGAAATATTTTATGTTTTAGTATCATTTTGTCTAAAAGACCCTTACTAAGATATATTTTAGCATAGATGTGAGCATATGTACACAATCCTGCTAAATGTCTTCATAAATCAATGAAAACCACATGAAGTCTTCCATTCAAAGAACCAAAGATAAATCCTTGCTTAATGATGTGGAATATGGAATACTTAACCTTGGATTCACATATTTCATGGCTTTATTCTCAACAATTGCATCAACCTAATTCCAATGAATAATTTCTAAGGATGGCGATGCTAATATCTAGTTCATTGATGTTGCTAAACTTCTCAATGGAGGAAGGCATTCACACTATCTAAGAAGCCACACCATCAATGTGGTATCCTTTCCAAAGCTTATGCAATTCAAATGAAACACTTACCATCACACCTTGCTAAGAATGCATTATTATTGATGCTTACATTAGCATTTATATATATAGATAAATATATTATTTTTAGTTACTCTTTCATAAGGAAAAATAAACTACGACCAATATTATGATGATAATGCTTATGATTGGAAAAGAACAAATTACAAGGTCTACTAGATAAATAAAGGTTATGAAACTAAATGTGCTTCAAAATGTTATCTCTAAATTTGAACACAATTGAAATGAAAGTGCCAATATCATGATGGTTTTTGTAAGCTAGGAGAACCTAAAGAGTAAGTAGATTATGAAACTTAGTTAAGCTATGCCACATATTCTTATGGATAGAGAAAGATAAAGATATAATTCTTATCATCAACCTCCTTTATATTAAAATTTTACAAATTTCCTCTTCCTATGTGTTTTTGGTTAGTGTAATGACTAGTTTCACTATGAAGGTCATGGAAATTGGTCCTCATTTTGAAAACAATTTAATTCATTTTATACTTTAATCTCATAATGTTGGAAAAGTAGTTTTGGTCAAACTAAATTAGAATTTATAAGTTCTTTGTATTGTTTTATCTTGTTTGTCCTAGTGATTTCATTTCCACTTCACATCTTATGTCTAAACTTCGTAGGGTTTTAAGATTTATTATTATCATGATTATTAATATGATTGTCTTCTTTTATATTCCAATAGTTAATCTAAACCATGCAATCTCTAGCCCAACCTCTTTTGAGCTTGTGGTGGCCATGCTCGTACTAGAAGCCATAAAAATAACATATATTTAGTTAACTTAAGCAATTTGTATATATAATTTAAATATATAATCATAGTTTTACATTTCGTGGGAGTATGTCATCAAGTTAAAATCAAGAGAATGGGATACAAAATGTTGCATTTAATTATAGATTATGAAGGAGATTTTGATTTTCTCATTTTTTTCCAAGTCTCATTATGGATGTTGTGGGCTCAAAATTCACTATCATAAAGACTAAGAAAGATACTAAAGTATTGAAAACTATTTTTTTCTTATCTTATCTATTAGTACAAGATTTAGTTATGTCATCAATGAAGAAATTAGTGAGGCCACAGTACCTTAGTTGGGCCTACTAGAGACAAAGGGGATAACTTCTAAAGCCTATGGACAAAGGAACAAACCTAATTGTGTGTGAAATAATGAAAAAAAGTTCAAAAAAAAACCTTCTGCACCTAAATCGAGCATAAGCACCTATTAGGGTGAAAAATAGGGCTTATCGCGACTTAGAAGCCCTCTAAATTGTTGGCGGAGGAAGTCTATAGTAGAACCATGAGCTACTATTGAGGGAAAAAGGATGCATGGGGGAGGGGGGTGGGAATCACCAAAGATATCAAAAGAGAGTTCGATCGATGACTCTCATCACATGTCACATCATGAACATAAGAGATCTTAAACAACCCCTTGGCGATGCAATAATGGTTTAACACTTGACATACATCTACTTTTAAGCAATGTTGCATCACAAAAAGGAAAATGGAAAACCACCATTGGGGGCATGCGATAGTCGTTTGTGGTTTGGGGAAAAACCACTCCTCTCCCCCCCACGTGATACATGCCTAGAAGCTAACGAGGCACAATGTGGTGCTGAAATTCCACAATGAGAGGTCATACTACAGTGGACCCAAGGATTGACAAAATACATGTGTGCCTGCTGAGAAGGCATCTGCAAAGACCAACCAACAATTGACACTTGGGTAAGAGGGACCCACCAAAAGTGACTGAGGGCATGAATCAACAACCCTAAACCCAATGACATGTGGTATGTCCCCGTACCACCTGAATGCCACATTGGACCAATACAAGGCTAAAACGTGTTCATGGAACCAAGCTGACGTCACTCAAATTTTGTGCCTTCGCCTACATAGGTTTTTTTTATTAATGGCACAGTGATGCATGACACTCAAAAGGTTAAAATAAGAGGAAAAACCATCATTGCGCAGAAAGAGAACCATCTCCAAAGTGCCAAGTTGGATTCCCAAGATTTAAAACAAACTACAACAGCCTCCTCCTTCACAACCTCCAACATTCAAAAGGTAACCAAAGAACTCTTATAGTCCCTACATTCACTCGTGTAATTTATTTCTATCATTGAATTAGTAAAATGGATATTGTTACAAACCGTAGCAAGTCGTGGTCCTCCGAGAAGCCTTGAACTATAGATGAGCCCCTAATTGACCAAGATGGAAATATTTTTTATCTGTCCATGTCTTTTCTTGACCTATGCCAAATCATTTACAATGCCCAGACCAATGCTAACAATGGTTAGGATTATCTACACCTATGGGAATTGAACATGGACCAGTCCAACATCCCACATACTTTCAATTTCCTTGAGATTGTTCACTAGTGTGCAACGAATTACCAAGATAATCATGGTACAATGATTGCCCATAGATGGACATCAAATTTCCTGCATTATATCCCGAGATTCCCTATCCCAAATTATGTATTCCCCTGAAGCCACTTTGAGACCTTAGAAGAGCATACTTTAGAGGCCAAATATCAAGAGTTGTCTCAAATTGATAAAGAAAGCATGTTAGGAAACTTTTATCCCCTAATACTCTAGTGCCAACTACCTCACCTCCATTTAAATATGGCATGTTCCCTACAACTACCAGGAAATATCTGGCCATTATCTACCAAATCCTAGGTTATGACCATGGCAGGGTAGTTGATGAGGCTATCCTTGGGTTTTTCTCTCTTTTATCGTCACTAACCTACATTGATCTTCCCAAGTTTAACTAATTTTATCTCAGGAGTTCATGCAATCTCAACTGGAGAATTTCCATAGCACCAAATCCTTCATATATCAATTCTAAATGGTATATCTCATCCTCTCCCAAAACCACCCCTACTTTGAATCTTGGGGAATGAAAATCACATATGATACTAGGAGCTTGAATCCAACCAATGAATGGAGCCAAGAGATGAGAAGACAACAAAAAATAGAGATTTCATCATGTACGTAAAAAAATACATGAGGGCCATATATACCCTAATACAAGACACCCCACTTCCCAGAGTCATCCCATGAATTAGGCAAACTATACAACTGATCAAGGATGCTAGGAAAGGATATTGGTACCTAGTATAGGACCATACTATCATTAAAGTGTACATTTTTGAATAAGATCCCTTCAGGATCCCTAGTTTCTTAACACCAATAATGTTGGCTCTGGAGTATATCAGACAAAGATTGATGTCTGGTCATTTCTTTTTTCCCAACACAGAAAATCCATAACATTCTCATTGCCAGAATATTTTGACCCCTTTTTGTTTCAGC
Organism: Picea mariana; assembly: GCA_032191745.1. Classification (NCBI taxonomy): domain Eukaryota; kingdom Viridiplantae; phylum Streptophyta; class Pinopsida; order Pinales; family Pinaceae; genus Picea; species Picea mariana. The sequence continues at coordinate 26,457 of JASDQU010683198.1, forward strand.
AAAGAACAAATTTTGTTGCAACAAAAGAGATGTCAGTTTGATTTTGAGAAATGGGAAGGGTGGATATATGACCTCCATGGTGTCATTAATTCAAGAAATGTAGTCAAGGATGGATGCAAATGGGAAACAAAAAAAATTCCTAAGGGGGATGAGGAGGTGGAAACAAAAGAATGTGCGATAGGTAGTTTCGATAAAGGAAAATGTGTGTTGCAAATAACTCAAGGGGAGAGTGAGGTTGAGAGACCAACCTTAACTATTGAGAAACTCGCCTCAACCATCCTATCAACAAGAGCCATTAAGAAAACAATTTTTTGTGGGGAAGCAACAAAAAAGAAACTCTCCTTATTCTCTCTCTACTTGGACATTACAAGGCACAATAGGGAGATGAAAAAGAAGATGTACCCCCAATCAAGGGGAGAGACAATGTAGACAAAGATACTAACAAAAATTTCTTATCAACAAGAGACCTTCAATTTGGCCTTGTTGGAGTCAAAGGTGCCAAATCGAATCATTGTAGTAGACTACAAGGAAACTTAGGTCAAACTCAATATGGGAAAGATTCAACCCACTAATCTAATTGAATTTCATTAGAAGGCAAGTGACATGTCATTTAAAGGATGGGTGCTTCAATCCTATGGTAGTGAGAGGAAGATGAGGGAAATGGTGCACACTATTAATAGGAAATTGAAGCAAGAAAAGGTTACCACCAAGGAAAATCAAACAAATTTAGTAAATCTTGAAAAGAAGATAATATCTCTAGGAATAAACCCCAAATACTCCTCTTCTATAGGATAGTTGATGAAGTAGAAACATATTGAGATCAAGGTTTTGAGAAGGAGGCCTAACCTCCCTAAATCTCAATATGTGTAAACCGCAGAGTTGGAAACCAACCCTCAAGAAAAAGAGCATCTCTATCACATTCTAGTTCAAAGTAAGAAGGTCAGAACAAGGTTGCACCATGAAAATGAGAGGTTGGAGGAAGAAAATGAGACTATCGGGAAACAACAGACTCAGCTAGTCCAAACAATAAAGTCCATAACAGAGTAGGCCATCTTGGATGACCCAGTAGAATTCCTAGCTAAAGTGATGGGTGTGAAAGAGATGGATCTAGGCACTATGACCAACCAAATCAAAAATAAATATGAAAGGGTGATAGAATCGGAAGAGAAATAAAATAGTAGGGAAGTTTTTTTGTCTTAGATAAATGTTTCCAAGGATGAGGCTCTAAAAGAGATGGATAAATTAAAGACTAAAGTTATAGGAAAATTAGCCCTTAAAGATGCCAAGCATGTAATTTGGGATAACATATCCACATTGATATCTGAAAGCTGGTCACACTTCTCCCTAATAGGGGATGAGATGAAGTTACTCACCTCAGCCAAGAAAGACATAAGAAATACATCTAGTGAGATAGAAAAAAAAACAGATTTATCTAGTGAAATTATAAAATTCCTTAACAATAGGACTAAGGATTAGCTCAAGGACCTAAATGTTAATGACATAACTAACATCATAATTTATGCTAAAAAGGTTCTTACTAAGAAGAATCATGAAAAATGTTGAAAATAGATTACATGAAATGACAGGGGAGGTAACCTCTTTCAAAATAATTCTCACTCAGCTCCCCAAAATTTTGTTTCCACCCCCTTGGGATGGAAATGGAGACATACTCCCATAAAATAAGTATGAAGAGTAGTTGGAGCAGAGAGAGAATAATGAAAATAGTTTTGACAAGTTGCAGGGGGTTTTGCTAGGGAAAGATGTCCTAGAGATGTTGGTAGGGGATTTTGATATTTTTCACATACTGAAAGGAATTTTTAAGAACCTTCCCCAACAGTCCTATGAAAGATATGCCTATATGGATGAGATGGTAAGAAACATAAACAAGAATGAATACCCTCTGGGCAAGGCTTGGCATCACATGTGTGAATATGCCAATATACCTATGGGAAGGCAAGGAGAATAAAGTGGCACATGATATGCCTACTAATAAAGGTAAATAAAGTAAAATATTGCATAAAACATTTTTATTGTGGTGGGGCCCTTCTTAAGACAAAAGGTGGATTGAAAGAATAAAGAAGTAGTAAGCAGTATCAAGAAGTTGTTTTGGATAGAGCACATGGATATTAAAGAGGAATAATGAATTATTTTCAAGGGTTAGAAATTTGGGGAATAAGGAGTTTCTTATACTCAAAGCTGCAAGATCAGATATCTCAAGCAGAGGAAGGTGATGAAGGTAGAACGACTCAAGAGTTCATACACCATGATGCACTCAATCTGCAAAATTCATATTCTTATTTTTCCATTATGTTTGTGTTCTAGTAAAACAATTTCTCCTAGTTTTGGCTAATTGTATATGATCTCATTAATAAAATATCAAAGAAGTAGATTAACACCACATTCATTGTTATCGTATGATGTTTATCATGCCATTGAATTGATTTCATATTACATGACCAGTTCTTTCAATATTTCTTGATATATTTGAATGTATGTAGATGGCACCTCTTTATATTTGAATGTATGAAGTTTTAAAGATGTATGAATCATTTCCTTCACATATCTTGATTCTTTTTGTTATAACTATTGAATTCTTAATTTATCAACACATTTTCTTTCTGTGAAAGACTGCAAGATTTATTCTTATAAATACATTGCATTTTTAAATGTCTTTCTCAAAATTCATCCACCTATTCCTTTGAAATTTAAAATGTCTAAAATGCACATGGTAACATGCCTCTTGAGGTTGAGGTTTTAGTCATCTAGTATGAAATTGTTTGAGCGTAAAGAAATAGAGAGAGAGATCAAGAAAATACTTTAGATACAAGCATGGATTTAAGGCTCAAAGCTGAGCCTTATCTCCCGAGGTGCCTTGTCATAGTTCCAAAAAAATCCTGGAGCATCTCAGGGAACAACATCTGAAATGAAGTTGTGACTAGGGATGAACATTCAAGTAATTTTTCCCTGGGGTATGATATTGTAAGCTCCAATTCTTGATCATGAAAAAGTCTTAGAGACCTAGTTGTTAATATTTCACCCGACAATTCCACAGAAGGAAATTTGGCATCTATAAGAAGACATGCAAGAAGGATCCCCGATCTAGCTTAGACTTCAATTTATCCATATCCAAAAATGCTTGTTACCTGGAGAAACATTAGGGAAATACAATTGTCTTCTCCCCCAAGGAATCCTCATTTAGATTTATCTCCTTTAGTTGTTCACAAAGTAAGTGAATCTATAGATCTGATAGAAAAACCTTTAGATTCACATTCTTCTTTAAACTTTACTCAAAGACCTTTGATATATATACAAAGTTCTCCTCTAGAATTCCCTCCATAAGGAAGTTCCTATTTAAGATCATTCTTGAAAGATCCTGCATCTTCTCTGTCTATTGAAGGTTATAATATTATCCTTCAAAACCTAACGGTTGGACTAGGAGGGGGTAGATGTGGGGGAAATAAACCTCCACCTCCACCACTTATAAACCCTGGGGTAGCAACCAAATATGGCCCTTTAAGTTTTCCTCCACATGTTATAATTTTTCTGCATAGTGGAATGCAATGATGTGACTAATGATTTTTCCCAATCACCTCAACTTATCTAACATAAATGAGAATTATAACCCATTAATCTAAGAGAATTTTTCTATGAACTTCATTTAGATGAAGTCCTAGTGCAACTGCATGTGTGCTTCATATGACAAGGCTTTTCCATAGCTACAAACATGAGGTAGTTTCATCTTTTCCTTCTAGTGGGTTGAGTACTATTTGCATTGAAAGGATAGTATGAGGGAGTTATATCATCCACTTGCATAAAGACCATCTAAATTTTTTCCTAACATCTAAATTGATCTCAATGAGCTTGATTAGACCTCCATATCTTTACATATGAAATTTTTAGTTCCCAAGGGTTGCTTCCTTTCCCCAATTCATATTTAAGAATGACAATCTAAGAGTTGGGTTACATTATAGAGCACACATTTCAGTTTTCATCACTAAAGAGCTAGTGGGGAAGAAAATTCTTAAATACATATCTAGGAATAGGGGCTTTATTTTGATTTCTTTAAGCCTTCTTTTCTTCACCATCACCTTTGTATTCATCACCACCCTCTATTTCCACATCACTTTTTATCTTCCCCATCATCTTTCTTACCCCACCACCTCTAGCTTCCTTCTTCTTCATACTTATTCTATGAGATCATGTCGACTTATTTATTGGCCTTTATATGAATATGTTTGAATATCTTATTGGGATCGATTTTTCCCTTGATAGTAATCTTATGATTATTCAAATCAAGTTCAAAAAACTAAAATATTATGCAATTTGCATGCCAAACCATCAAATCATCAAAGTGGAGTGAGTGAAGGAAAGGGTTCCCATCCCATTTTTTCTCACAAACCTAGCGTCTTAACAATTATACTTAGCTAGACATGGGGGCATGGAGGATGTAAAGGAGGTGGATCAGAGGCATGAAGTAGGGTGGATAGTGAAGGGGGAAGGAAACTGAAGGGAGGGTGATGAGAAAGTGATACAAATGTGGAGGGGGGGTGAGAGAGAATGTAATGAGAGAAATTCATCATAGTTAAAGGAAATTTGTAGGAGAAAAGGGTAGAATGTAGATACAAACACTTAGTGTTTGATAAATGGAAATCCTTAAGGTGGGATGAATGAAAGAGGATACAGATGGAAGTTGTGTTGTCCCCTTTCTTTGCCCTTTCCTCTAGATGTATATGTTAATATGGATAACCAATTAACGCAGCTTATAGAGGACCCTTTTTAAAACTTAGAAATAATTATCAACTGCAACAACATTAAATCATATGTGATACCCAAGCATACAGTAACCACTAGATAGATTAGATAGATTGGCATGATATTAGGTTGTGATGATCTTAATGGTGGACTTTTTTTTTAATAAAAAAGATTACAATTATCATGTTGTTTAATTCAATAACCATATGTCCAAACTTCTCATGAAAATTTTTCTGGCCTACCTATCCAATGATGGATTAATGAAATTATTTCATGCACTAGTCTAAAATCGAGATCATGGAAATCTTACTGACGAAAAATGTTATAAATATAAGAGCTTGGATGTAGGCCATCATTTTCTTAAACTTATTGTATTGCATCTTGAATACTACATGTTGATTGGAAAGTTTGTAAATGTACTTTTGTTGATGAAAGCCATTAAAGGTTCTTATGGAATAGGAATTTTTTTTGCATGGTTTCTTATTGTCCATGCACTAATGGAGATTATTTCTTCACAACTTTAGGTCTTATTATGAGAATATGTTATACTAACATACACATGACCAATTGTTGGAGGGAATACACAAGTATGAGAAAACCCTAATTATGATGAGATCCAAAGTCACCAATTACATTCTTATTTAATGTTCTATGGATGATCTCATGAAGAAGGAGAAAAAAAAAGCTACCGAAGAAGTTGTCTACCAATCGGAGAAAGATTTCGAGGCTATTATATAGGTTGAAAATTGAGAACAAATGTAGGAAGATTTCATAAACTATAAATGCTCACATGGGTTATTAAGTCAACCCACTAAGCTAAAGTTGTTTACAATAGTGCTATTATACTCATCTCCACCACATCCATACTTTAGAATCACAAGCCAATTCTTAAATGTGATAATTATTTTTCCTTTATCCTACACATTTAACATAGGATTGATTGGAGGGAGTTGCATAAATCTTATTGGATTAAAACAATTTATCTTTTGACAAATTTACTTATGGTGACCATGTTTTGAATCTATATCTAACAATTTCATTAATTGTTTAATGTGATTTAGAGATGTTGCACTTCAAAATTATTTTCCATATATACATGAATTTTGTATACTTGTTTTTATATCAGTGCAAGATGATGCCAAAATAGAACAAAGGAAGAATATTTATGAAATGAAAAGAACAAATTAAAAAATCAAGATGGTGGTTAAAAATTGAGTTCTAATTACATATTTTATGAATTGCATATAATATTGGAAAACATGTATTTATTTTGTAAATACATAATCATTACATATAATATATTTTTATTAGAATCAATTATCACATTAATGGATCTTTGCGACTCGTACCTTCGGTCTCATGAGTTTCGAGTCATGACCTAAGGCCTAGGGCCTCAGGTTTGGGCCATAATCTATCCACTCTCTCCTTTTCGACAACCGAAGGGTTACCCTATATCGTGATACTCATCAGTAGTGGAGGAAGATTATGTGAGCCTATGCAACGACTTGGAAGTATAGCTCTTGGTGGTAAGGGTTGATCTTATGGATACCTACGAAGAAGAATTCGACTACTCCCCAAATCCAGGTGAGTTGTTACCCTGCATGGGGACAGCTGGCAACCCCCTATATTCTTATCCAGTACAACTGGCGGAGGCGGAACCCTCAGAATATCGGTGTTGTTTCTTCTCTCAGTTGTCGGGGATAACTGGTATATTCTTTGGGTCAGCTTCAGGATCACTCTCTTAGCTGGGGGGGAGGCTAGGATCTGTGAGGTATTGGCATATGGGGGTATCCAAAAATTTGAACAAGATTCTTACTCTGCTCCAAGTTGCGGTCCACCTCCTCTGGTCTCTGAGGGCTCTTTCTCTCCTATTCATTGTGGGTTTTTTCTTCCTCGTCCACGACAAACATCTCCGGGTCATTTTCAGATCCCATAGTGACTGCATCACCGTGCCTAAATCAGGGGGAGCTGGTGGGTTTCCATGAGGCCTCTCTGGAAGTGGATTTAGAAGGTTCGAACCTAGGGTTCGCAAAATCACATACATTGGATCAAGGTTCATCCTTAGACTGCTTCTACCCTTTTGTGGATCAAGGTTTTTTCTCAGGACAGGTTTCCAAGGAGCCGGTGGAAGGGTTTATTTCCTCCTATTTACTTCCCTCAAATATCAATGGGTGGGATTCAGTATTCTATGGGGATCCAGGACATAATGCACATTTAGCACTATACCAAGGTTTTTCTAGTGCTACAGGGCCTAGGCATAGGAAAAGGAACAAGTGCATTGGGTCCTCAAAGGCAAACCCAAATTTCATTCTCGGTGAAGACCTAACTATGTCCGGGGTGGTGGTGACGGCTGATAAAACCATAGTTGGAAAATCATATGGATGACAATTCAGCGAGAGGTATTTGAAGGCCTGGGCCGAGTCAAATTGGGGTGTGTCCTCCAACCCCCCACCCAGAATTTGTTAGCTCTCTAGAGGTCGGTTCATGATTATTTTCTCGGAGCCTTTAGAGGTGATGGCCATTCTACAAAAAAGTTGCCCAATTGAGTCTTCTCCGGTCTTAATGAAGTTATGGAATCCCACCTTTGATGCAACAAGTGAGCCCCTGGATTCCATCCTAGTCTGGGTTTGATTGTCAGGCCACCCTCCTCACTTTTGGTCCGAAAAATGCTTCCAAGCTATTGGGAATTTTTTGGGGGAGGTTTTGGTTGCCAATATGGGATTCAAAAAATCAAGGGATATGTATGTGGAAAGGATTGGGTCTCTCTTAATATTCGGAAAGGGCTTTGAGAATTCCTTAATTTGACTAATATGGGAAGGACTAGGGTTCAAATCCTAGACTATGAAGGGGTTCCCTTTTGGTGTAGGAGATGCCATGAATATGGGCATGTGGTTATGGACTGCCATAAATCCACCCGGGGGCACTCAAGCAGACATCCCTCCTTTGCAAGCAAGCTCAATCAGGGACATCGTGAGGGTATTGGATCCAACTCTCCTTCTTCAGTGTCAACTTCAGTGGGTACCTTGTCTTGTGATCTGGTAAAGCCCCTGAGTATTTTGGTAGATGGGTCATCTGATCCAGCGAGGGATGCGTCGGCTTTAGTCCCAGTCTCAAGGGAAATGGCGAGCACAAAGATCTGCCTGAAGGCAACACCACAACAATTGATCAATAATTTTCTGGGTATGCATCTCTCTATTTCACGTCCAGTAAATGGATTGATTAAATATTTTTTTTTTTTTATGGTGGACTATAACCCTTCCCTCTGGGATCTCCCATTCCCAAATAATGTGGCCCTAAAACCTTTTTCCACTACTTATACCCCTCCTTATCCCTCTTTGGATGACTGTACTCTTCATTCGGGCTCGCCTCTTGGATCCCCAGTTTCCTGGTCATTTGAGGAACCTTCCTCTGCTGGTTCTGAGGAATCGACCATTCACTTCCAACTCTCAAACATAACGTTTTCCATTCCCACAGTCGACAATAGAGGCATGGGCCCTAAACCAGAGATTATGAAGACCAAAAAGGTGATGATAGAAATTCTCATATTTTTAAGGCTCAATCTCGTGCACTAGTTGATATTGCATCAAGATGACAACGATCAATTCTAGGGGCTCTTAGAGAAACAAATGCCCCTGTAAGGGTTCCCCCATTAAAATCCTCACCTATAATTGTACGGGTTTGGCGAGTCCCCAAAAAAATCCTCTCTAAAGTGACCGATATCCCTACACCAACCTGATATAGTTCTTTTTCAAGTAACCTTAGCAGATGAAGTCACGACCACCAAGATCCTAACTTCTCTTTTCTCAAGTTGGATTTTCCTGGGGTTGGATGCCCGGGGTAGGTTGGGAGGCCTAGTATTAGGCTGACGGTCTAGTAGTATTAAGATTTTGAACTTTTGGGCTATGGAATCCCGCTTGGGGGTGGACTTTCTGGTGGAAGGAATTGGTCTGGAGGTCAGATTGATCAATGTTTATGGGCCTCATTTGGATTAGATTCCTTTTTGGGAATCTTTGTTTGGTAAATATATTATGAAGGTTGACAATCTGATAATAGGAGGTTATTTCAATTGCTCACTAGGGGAAGATGAAAGTTGGGGCCTCTCGGCCCACCCTGAAAATCAAGCAACGTACTTCATCCATCTTTTGTCTTCCAACAGACTTATTGATATAGCACCTCTAAAACTTCTACCCACCTGGAGGAATATGAGGGTAGGGGATGCTTGTGTCACCAAGAGTTTAGACTGGTTCTTGATCTCAGAACCCTTGTCGTTGCTCCCATTCCAATTTCTTCAATGGATTGGGAGTGGAGGTGAATTGGACCACTCCCTAGTGTGGCTAGAATTTGAAGGTGGCCCTGAAAAGCCTGCATCTCCATTCAAATTCAACTCTTCCTGGTTAATTGATGAGGGTTTCAAGAAGCTGGTTAAGTCTAATTGGATTGGAATTAAGGATTATGTGTGTATTTTGGCTACCATCCAATTCACATCAAATTTAGAAAGAATAAAAAAGCTGGTCATTCCATGGGAAAAAAAAAAACAAAAAGAAGATGAGTAGGAACTCCAAAGTATTAAGGAACATCTGGAGCTGATATATCAAGATACAGATTTTGGGTTCACCTTAGGCTCTTCTCGAGATAATCTGACGAATCTTGAGGAAAGGCGTAGACAACTGTTGGCAGATCAAGAAGTAGCGTGGAGGCTTAAAAGCCGAGCAATCTGGCTTGAGAACGGGGATGAGAATACAAATTTTTTTCAAGCCTATACGAAGGGGAGGAAATAATCCAACATAATATGGAGTTTAAAGGATCAGGAGGGAAGATCAATCACATCCTTTGAGGGGCTAGCGAACATGGGTAAAAGCCATTTTTCAGTCCTTATTCAGAGAAGACAGGTGTGTGAACATAGCTGATATCATAAGATTGGCATTACACTTTCCCATCTTTGTGGATGAGGAGGGGAATCAATATCTCTATTTAGAAGTCAATGAAGTTGAGCTAAAAGAAACTCTTCATAGATTTCAGAAGGATAAAAGTACAGGTCTAGACAGATGGATAGTTGAATTCTACATAGTTTTTTTTTCCCTTATCAGAGAAGACCTACTTAAAGTCATTGAGGAATCTAGAACTAATGGCAGAATTCACAGTCCTTTCAACTCTACTTTTATTTCCCTCATTCCTAAGGTGGATGATCCCCAGTCGTTTGATGACTTCAGGCCCATTTCTCTCTGCAATTGTATATACAAAATTATTTCCAATATCATATCCCGTCGGTTGAAGCCACTTCTATTAGAATCCATATCCAACAAAAAATTTGGGTTTCTTGAAGGGTGCAAAATCCATGAGGCAATAGGGGTAGCCCAGGAAGTCCTGCATAGGCTGAAGACAACAAGAGAAAAGGGTACTATTCTAAAGATTGATCTTTCAAAAGCATATGATCAGGTGAATTGGTCATACATTCAGCTCTTACATACACATCTTAGGTTTGAGGTCCCATTCACAAAGTGGGTGATGGCCTGTATCACTTCGGTCTCTTTTGTTGTCCTTATTAATGGGGCTGCATCACCCTTTTTCTTATCAGAAAGGGGTCTGCATCAAGGATGCCCCATGTCCCCACTTCTTTTCCTACTAGTGGCTGAGGATTGAGTAGGGCTATTGATAATGCAGCAAGAATAGGGGAATTTAAAGGAATTCATATTGCCCCTGGTGTGAGGATCACTCATCTCCTGTTTGTGGACAACCTTATCATTTTATATAGTGGTAGGGTTGGGGACACGAAAATCCTAGCATAAATACTATCCCTCTTCCGCTCGGAAATAGGGATGCAAATAAATATACAAAAATCCACCCTCACTATTTCAGATATGGAAAGAGAGGAAGTGGCCACCTATCGAAGACTCTTTCCATACACAGTCCAGGACATCTTGGAAGGCCTAAAATATCTCGGGTTTCAGTTGAAGCCAAACAACTACCGAAAAGAATATTTGAAATCACTGTTGACAAAATTGGAGAAAAGGTCAAATGGTTGGAGCTTTAGGTGGTTTTCTAGAGTAGGAAGACTCACTCTGACCAAATCTTTCCTGGAATCCATTCCAATATATTGGATGTCACTCGCCTGGATTGTAAAGGGTGTGCTAGAAAATATAAGGCAAACTTGTTCTGGGTTCATTTGGTATTGTTCATGGGATAAGTTTACTCTGCCCTGGGAAAAATGGGAACGCCTCACATGGACAAAAGCATTAGGAGGTTGGGGACTCAAAAATATTTTTTTGTTTTCCAAGGCTTTGGACACAAAGGCTTGTTGGCACCTTATTTCAATCACCAGTCTGTGGTCACTGGTAGTTACACAAAAATACATCTTCCTAGATACTATGGAAGACTGGATCTGATCACCAATCAAGTCAACCTGTCACTGCTCGATTATTTGGAAATCCATGATATCATCATTTTTAGTGGTAGGGGATGGCTTGGCTTGGTGGGTAGGTAAAGGAAATCACATCTGCATAGGTGTCGATCCTTGGCCTGGTAGTGGGATCTCTCACACACTACAAGATGATCTAATTATTCATCCTCACAGGCAGGATATCTCCTTTCTCTCCCACCTCTCTGATCCTCCCTCAACTACTCTTTGGAATCAAGATTGGAGAAGTGTTGCATCTCTGAGATTAAATGGTGATTTTGCAGTTTGATTGGAAAACTATATTTCAACCCTTCGTAGAGGTCACATCAGACTCTCAGATAGGGAAGATGAATTAATATGGAAAAAGGATCCACTAGGTTCCTACACTCCAAAATTTGGCTACATAGCTATGAATATAGACCTTCTTTAGCAAAATCCCAATTGTTGGTGGAGGGGATTATGGAAGCTGAAATGCCCTCAAAAAGCCAAAATTTTCCTGTGGGTGGCCCTAAACAACAAAAATCCAACATGGGATAATCTGAGAAGGTGTCAGATAGAAGGGTAAGGTAGATGCCCACTTTGTCAAAATGATAGTGAATCCACTCTCCATATTTGCATCTCCTGTCCCTTCTCCAAGAAAGTATGGATCAAAACTTCCACAAACCTCAAGCAGAGATGAATATGGGATGGAACCACGTTGGAACTGGCATGTAATGCCTGGATACAAGATCCAAGTCATAAGGAAATAAAATCTCTTCCTATGTTAATCAGTTGGGGCATATGGATGGCCCATAATACCGTGATATTCAAAGAAAAATCCTATGTTCCAGAGACAATTGTAGCCTAAAGTCTATCTATATTGTCACATTTCTCTCAGTCAAAAGAAGCTTCAGCCTTGCAGCTAAATCAACCATAGGTCATTGATACTTCAAAACCCTCAGAATACTTTGATAGAGCTCCTTAGAATTTCACATGCGGGGGGGGGAGCAGTTCTCCATCTAGCATAAAACCATTGTTTTCATATAAAGATGGGTATGGGTTGGGATACAAACAACTATGACGAACTATTGGCGTTGAAACTGTTACTTCTTTTTTCCAAAGAGAAGGAAATTCATCACATTCAAATCTTTGGTGATTCTATGAATGCCATCAATTGGGAAAGAAAGCATCAAATTGTCACAACATTTTTCTTATTCCTACCCTGGAGGATATTTTTCGTATGATGGACATATTTGATTATGTGGTTATCTCCCATGTATACATGGACAGTAATGTGGTAGCAGATACTTTGTCCAAAGTAGGTTTGCAACTCACCCTAGGTCAATGGCACTTCACAGAGCATAAAGGGGATGACTCTTATTCCTTTTATCATCGAACATTTATAGAGGACCCCGGGCAGACACAGGACGGAAGCTTCATACTTTTCTCTCTTTCATGATCGACACAATATGGGCATTGCACATCTAGATTTTCACTTCTCAGCAGCTTGAGGTCTCACCATGTGTTTATTTTCCGAATTCAGCATTTGTTAGCACCTTATAGTAGACGGAATATTTCTTCTGTCACACAACTATAAGGCCAATGATAAAAATTATCTCGGCATCCTCTTTGATTGCATACAATTTTTTGTTCTGAAACACTTATTTCCATGTATATATTATGATATTACTTTGCAGATTTTATTCCACCTTGTTCTGGGTGATGTAAATTATAGGCATGATGTCATGTAAAGAAAAAATCTGCCCATAATGCCAAGTTCATATTTTTGTTGTCACTTTTTGGGTCTGGGCCGAGGACCACCTTTCTCTTGTAAAAAATACACATAGGAGGTGTGTTGTGCTCTTTGAAGCACCTACAAAATGTAATTTTGTCTCTCCAAATGAATAAATTACGCTTTTTTCTGAGGAATTTGTTTTATATATTTTTATTGAAAAAGGTTTAATGATAAAAATAAAAACTTAAAAATTGATAGTTTCTAGAATGTTTAGCGAAAAAAAGGAATTGTTTGAAAGGAAGGATTGAACTTTTTACACTAAAACTACCTCAAGATACAAGATACAACTTCTCTTACATTTTTTTAAATTTTTTATAAAGTACAAATAAGTCTTAAGCAAATTCAATACACTATTTTTTATTTTTTATGGTACTTATGCATTTTATGACATGCATATTAATGTATGACATAAGTCTTAAGCAAATTCAATACATTATTTTTTACTTTTTATGGTACTTATGCATTTTATGACATGCATATTAATGTATGAGAGAAGTTCGTGGAAATGACAATAAACTGATTATAGGAAGATAAATCTCATGAATGGAGTCAAAATGAACCATTATATGTTAATTAGAAAGGAGGAGTGCTAAAAATTGGAAGGGGAATATATTTTCATAAATGGAGATTGGATATTGCTATTAAGAAGTTCTCCAAAGAATATTACATGACAATAGTATTAATAGTAAGAAAAATGTAGTGAGGCATGTTCATGAATGTTGTTATGGAAAGATCGTATAGAAGTAATTAAAAGAGGGCAAGTGGATCTTGAAACACCAAAACAAATGGTCATTGATTTAGATCTCCTTCCCCTAATAAATTGTTAATTATGTACTATTAGTTAGAATTCTTTAATCGATTAAATCATTCTTTTATTATGTTCTAAACAAAATAAAAGATTACAAATAAATTAAATAATTTTAAAGTTATATGCATTGTGTTACATCTCTAAATGTTAAAATTCTTTAATTAAATTAAGAAGGTCCTAACACCATATCACCCAACCTTTTGTTGGGATTCATTTTGTTATATGTGTAGACATTTTTCATGATCTATTCTATACAAGCTTGACATTTCTCTATAGTGTAATACATTACATGTTATAAATAATAAAAAGAAAAACATAATTACTTTCTCAATTTTTTAATTACATTTATGTATATATATTTTTTTCCTCATAATATCATTAAATTAATGAAATGTTAGTATATATTAATGAGTTGATGAAATTGCTTCCACCATAAAATATCCATTCTTATTTACTAATCATCACTTAAATCAAAGAGTGCATAAGTCACACCTATAAAGAGTGCATAAGTCATATGACTTATGTTTATACTTTTAATAGAGTTTGGAATAAAACTTTACACACTTTAACATTAACATCCTTAATAATGAATAATATTAACAATGTTATGAATAACATTCTCTTTATGAAAAAATAAAGGTAAAACTAGTAACAAACCAACATCGTTAAGCAACATAATCAAGGTAATATATACTGTACGAAATGACTTTTTTTAAGAATAATTTAGATTTAGTTAAAAACTAATAATAAATTAATATCCTTAATAATGAATAATATTAACAATGTTATGAATAACATTCTCTTTATGAAAAAATAAAGGTAAAACTAGTAACAAACCAACATCGTTAAGCAACATAATCAAGGTAATATATACTGTACGAAATGACCTTTTTTAAGAATAATTTAGATTTAGTTAAAAATTAATAATAAATTAATATCCTTAATAATATATATCTTAAGATTTGTCTAACTATTCTATGAAATGATTTTTTTTCAAAATAATTTAAATTTAGTAGAACGTTGTAGGATATTAACGAATTCATATTGGTATTATACATTTAATGGTTGACCATCTAATATCCTCTCTTCGCGGTTCATTTAATGCCTACACTCTTTGCTTGGAAGACAAGATACGTATGACCGGGTCGTGCTGAATCGTATTCGTCTCTACATCGAGACGAAAAACCAGAAACAGCTCACGCAAATGTTAGAAAAACTTTCCGGGCATCATTTTCGGTTGATCGTTTGATGACAAGATACGGACGACCGGGTCGTGCTGAATTATCTCTACAACGAGAGCAAAAACCACAAGCTGCCCAGGGGCCAGTGCCCACGCACATGTTAGAAAACTTCTCTGACATCATTTTCGGACGCCGAATCAATATTGCAGCTTACGTAACCTTCGATCCGCTGACCTACAAGAACGTTAGCAGGTATGGCGCAGTAATGACCACGCTACTCAAGAACGCTGCCATTCTTCCATACTTTACTCAAAAAGCGGCGTGCACGTGCCATGTCCATCAAAATTTGGGGTCCATACCTGCGGTCAAAGACGGGCCACGATAAGCTTTTGGTTCGTGCTTTCACATATGCAGGAACATGCCTTTTCTCTCTATATCAGAGATCATTGATTCTATAGTTAGGCCCATTTTTCCTTTTATATATAGTAATTATTTATATAATAAAGAGTTTTTTTTTTTAATTTTTTTTCTTTTTTTAGTATTAGGTATTAGGTTAATTGGGGAGCAAGCAGATTGGTTTTTTAGGCAAAAAAAAAAAAAAAAACGGGTTTGAATGCGGTCAGATTTTTAGAGGTAGTTTGAGTTTTGTATGATCAAAGTTCTATGCATTTCATAACTTTACTTCAGATTTTTGTTCAATTTTAAACCAACCCAGATGCTCAAAATATCCTTGTTTTAATAGCGTTGACTTGTAAAAATAGGAAATTGGTGTTCACAGTTTTCTTATGATGGGAGTAGGCTAACTGGGGAGCAATCTTCCCTTCTTAGTTTAGCTTTTCAGGCCAAAAAACAGGCCTAAATCTGGCCAAATTTTTCAAGGGTGGTCTGAGTTTGACGTGATCAAAGTTTCATGCATTTCAAAACTTTGCACCAGGGATTTTGCCCCATTTTAAACCAACCCAAATACTCAAAAAATCGATCAAAATTTTGGATTAACCAAAATTTAAAAACATACCGTCTAAAAAGCTACCGAAAAATAACTCCTAATAGAAAATTGCTCCGAGGTAGCTAGTCCCTTATGATGCGTCGCTCGAGGATCCAACCCAAGTAAACAAATGAAAAACACGTGTTATATCCAGCCCGCGTAAACTACACGCTAAATCGCCAGTTATAGCGTGCATCACGCGAAACGTGCGAAAGAGGCAATCTAGATCAACGATAATGTGAATTTCATGCTTTTTATATCCTTAATTCGGATTTTACTCTTTGCGAGGACAGTGGCATCTACAACTACTTGTTCGTCTACTCCTTTTCTCCTAAGTTCTAACGAGAAGTCTCCTCTGGTTTCGAATCTCGATATCGGACTTATTCCCCATGACCGATATCAAAGGCCAACCCCGTGTTCCACTTATTCAGAGAAGGGAAGGCAAGCCCTCAGCTCATCCTATGTGCCTCTATGTGCCCCAACCCAACACTCTACGCTTTCTGCAACGGGAGCCTCTGCCAAAGTCGGAGACCGTTTCGCGGGGGATGGATCTATCCCAGAAGAAGAAGAGGAGAAACCCCCAGAACAGAATGAATCTGGAAATCCAAGAGATAAAAGGATTTATGGAGCTTGGCTTTGATTTCAGCCAGGACAGGTTGAGCCCGCGATTACTGGATCTTCTCCCTGGATCAAGGCGTTCAGTAACCGATCATGACAATAGCAACAAGAATATGGAGTTTCAAGAATGGCCATTGGAAAGTTGGGAACTGCCAAACCCAAATGCGGCAGGAGTGGATATGAAAGAACATCTCAAGCTATGGGCTCGTTCTGTAGCTTCAACACTAAAATGCTAGTACTAAGAGTTTACGAAATTTTCTGCTCCGCCATTTTTTCGAGGTTTCCTGACTATGATATCTAGATTTTTATTATTGTATTTAGATCATCGTCATCCTCCTTGCTGTTACGGTCCAGGCATTGATTTTTAAAGATCTTATGTTTTTTCAAGTTTCAATTTCTTTGCTGGTACCTATYATAAATCTGGATGGTATCGTTAACAAAATCTCTCAAGATTTTGGAATAACAGCGAGAACTTCTGCGGTAATTTCCTTTAGTTATGCCTGGCATATGAAAATACTAGTTGGATCAACACCAAAATGTCAAAAGATGTATTGAATCGACATTAAATCACACTTCTACCTAACGTTGATAGAGTTAGCTGGAACGATAAACTACTACAATCTATAATTTAAAATATATATAATTAATGATCTTTTAATTTAAAAATCTAATTTTATGGCTAGCCATTGAAGATGTTGGAATATTTTTAGTGGTTCTTTCAAATTAATAAATGAGATTTACTTTCAAATTAATAAATGAGATTTACTGTTCATAACTTCCTTGTATTTATGAATGCATTTGTTAACCTGTTTACTTTTTTACATTTACCTAATCATATTAAGAAATTATTATAATGTCATATGATTGAGAGGTTTAGATAACCTGTTTACTTTTTCACATTTACCTAATCATATTAAGAAATTACTATAATGCCATATGATTGACAAGTTTAGATGATTAACAAGATATCTGTGCAAATTTTTATTTCCAATTTTGAATAATTAACAATGAATTGGAGTGTGAATGGCCTAATGCCAGTTTGAAGTGTGAACCTAATGCCACCTTTAAAGTGTGAATTATGGAGTGTTGGAGGATGAACCTCCTGATGCCATTTAATTTAAAGTTATTTAATATAAAACTGCATAAAAGAAATAAATAATTATGCAGAAGACCTCGTTAATAAGTCAGGACCATCACATTCTCCCAACACTGTAATTGCAATTTTTTTAGGTCAGATAATACAATTTAATTTTTTCTAACACTGTAATTGCATATCTAACTAACACAGACACAAATAATGGCATATCTAACTAGCAATATAATTGTGATTAAAACCTATAAACATATTTAATTTACAAAGTCAAATTCTAACTAAATAGAGTTTGTAAATAAAATATGCCTATAGCTTTCATCAACCACATTTATGTGGCTGTGCTAGTTATTCATTTACTGATACCAAACCGTTCTGGGATTTCAAACAGAAACTGGCACTATTTCTAACACTTCTTCCCGTCACATGACTTTCCACATTTTAAACCTTTCAAGTCCCATTGTGTTGTAAGTTTGCTCAGCCACATCTACAACCATACAAGATTAAAATGTCAACGTGGATTAGGTAACTACCGCACGCTACGCACGAGGTTGAAACTTCAGAGTGAATAGCCTTTTCGTGAGGCAAGTAGACTTTATTATTTTATTTTTATGTGAGTTTTGCCTTTCTGCATTTTTATGAAGTTAACGAGCTATTTAAAAATGAATGAAATTACTAATATTATTTGTAAAAATTGGTATATATGGATAAATCGATACCTGAAAATCCATATAAAACTTCATATGTAATATTAAAATTTTCAAAATAGCAAATTCACTGAATTTCTTGACCCAATGGACTTCTGAAGGAATTAAGAATAGACTGCCTCCTTCGAAAGATTCTAAATACTTCTCTCTAAACAAACAAATTAATCTGTAAAATTCAAGTATCTAACTTAATACATTTAACCATGGTTGATAAAGCAATGCCATCACAATTAATTAGAGTTGATTCTGAATAATAAATTGAATATGATTGTGGATGGATAATTTTGATGTAGAATTATTAATTATAATTAAATATAATTAATTATGTTGGTTACTATGAAATATTTATGATTAAATATAATAATAAATTAATTTTAATTAAATATGATTATATTTCATTAATTATAATTAAACATATTGATTAGTTAAAATAATTAATTATAATTAATATTATCAGTCAATAATGAGATTTTTCATCACTTGGATGGGGTAATGATGAGTGGAAGTGCAAATGCACACGTGTCATTTTTAGCCACCACTTTGACATATAATTATGTCCTGTCATGCCTTGATTAGGGAAGGTATTTTCCGGGGAGAGTGGGTGACAAAGTTCCATGGGAAATAGGGTATGTCACCCCTCTACCCATCTCATGAGTTCATGAAATATTTGAACTGGGTGGGAATGAGGTACACTGGAATGATGGAGTGTTTAATGAGTTGTGGTTCAACAATCATGCAAAAGTGTACCTAGATAGAGACATTGTATAGAGTTCTAATAAGGCGAGAGGTTGATGTTCTAGAAATGATTTTCATTATGAGAGTTTGAGACTTATTTCTTGATGAGGAGGGTGGTGTTGCTTTGGTTAGATTGAATTGGATGTGGGAGAGGAGATGTCGTATCTATGGAAGTGGTCCATTCCCTTCAAGGAGGAGGTCACCTATGCATGCTGATGTAAACTATGGATGGAAGGAGTTGGGTATGTCTGGTGGGTCTTGTGGTTAAGGAAGTCAAATTTCTCTGTGCCCAAATATTCTATTTTTAATCTTGAAAGAGGGTGCTAGGAACGAGAGTTGGGTGTGGCTTCCTC
>JASDQU010683198.1:50873-61123 GCA_032191745.1 Picea mariana
TTAGACTCCAGACCACCTCCTCTGGAAGATGCACCTATTCAGAAAAGGCCTAAAACCTCAGCCCAACTCCAAGGGCTAAGCGCAATGAAAATCTTGCCTATCAGATTTCAGAAATATCAAGTGAAGATAAAACTAGAAATAAATTTTGAAATCCTTTGCTTGAATGCACTACTGGATATAGGATCAGATATGAACTTAGTTCATAAAGATTTAATTCCCCACAAATATTGGTCTCCTAGTAGTTATTCTGCTATAGGATTGGGGAATGTTTCCACAAATATGGATTTTGAAATT
Source organism: Picea mariana (assembly GCA_032191745.1). NCBI lineage: Eukaryota > Viridiplantae > Streptophyta > Pinopsida > Pinales > Pinaceae > Picea > Picea mariana. The sequence continues at coordinate 51,168 of JASDQU010683198.1, forward strand.
CCTAAAGGAATCTTATTATTTGATGAGTATGCTTTAGGAATGAAATTTCTATTGTTAGAATTACCAGTTGATTGTATTCTAGGAACTCCTTTTTTATCCACAATAGAGCCACATGGCTCTTCTCAAACATCTAGTAGAGATTCTGGATACTTTATCACTCTACTAAGTATCAATGGCCATCCACCGAAAAGGAAGACTTTGGCTTTTATCTCAGAATCATAGGCCCAAATTGCATATTGTTCAAAAACCATGGTGGTGATTAATACTTGGTATGATTATAGAAATATTCCAGTCACAGAATATTTGGATGATCATACAACATGGGAAATATATTGTCAAAATTGGGTACCATAATAGCAGCTAAGATGGTTTGAAGGAGTAGAATTTGGGTTACCAGGTTTCTCTACAAATACCAGCATTCATGTCATTCCACCACAACATGTGATAGGGAAAATGCATCAAGCATCCACTATTGCAGCTAGATAGAAGTTGGTTGAAATAGGAGACTTAACCAGAATCAGATCTGCAAATAGAAATTGGTTTTGTCAACAAACACAAAGATGGAACCAAACCCCAACATGTAATTTTTTCCAAATTAATAGAATGAGAGACATACAGTCATGGCCACAACAAGATACTCATCAACGATTGTTCAGATAAATTATTTCCAGTATAAAGCAATGTGGGATCATGTTTTCTTATGAATTGACAGATACAGATATTATTATTGTATGGTTAAATTTTTTGATCAGTTCTCATCTTTTCCTGAACTAGACGGGCTTATAGATTGGTGGAAAAAGTTTGGTTTAAATTCTAGTGTTATTCATCTAGATGTCATTGACACTACGAGGATGTTTTTATTCCCTCACAAAAATTTTCCAAACACTGTGTATAATTTAGAACAAAATTCTTGAAAATGAGTATAAAATTCTTTTTATCAAAGAAAAGCATCCATGGGTCATCAGGACATGGTATGTCCTACAACAAGATGAAGATCATGATGAAGATCCTGAAATGTACCGAGAAATATACACTTAACATTGGGACCCAAACCGCTTTCGGTATTTCCATGACCAACAAGTAGAATAATGATTCATAAATACTTTCAAGTCTTACTGGTCGACAGTGGTGCTAGTCGGTTTTCGTGGGTTGACGATACAATCCTCCACAGTGTACTTCAAGTCTAATTGGCCGACAGTGGATCCAATCAGGTTTAGTGGGTTGACGTGACCAATATCCACTTTGTAATAAAATAATGAGCATCTTGGAAACTTGGAGCACTTCTCCAACTTTTGGTGTGGTTTGACCCGCATTTCCAAGATTCATTTTTATGTGTCGTTTTGAGTATGACTACTGGTTGGGGAATCTTGCACGACTACCCCGCCAGATATTAAGTATGATCTACTTTTCTTAGTGGAAAATAAAGTTATGATTTGGTCGGAATAATCTTTCAAGATTTCTACCGCCAAATCTCTAAAAGTAGACTGAGTGGAAGACATGTAGGGTCCAAAGTCTTATCGAGTCTCATTGATGAAATGATTCTCTTCTCCACAAATTTGTATATAAGGAGAAGAGGAGTTCATTCTCGGGGAGGATTTTTTTTAGAGTTTCAAGTTAGTAAGTCTATAAGTTGTCCGAGTCTTTCTAAAGCTCCCTTTTGTCTAAGCTTTTGAGTCATTCTGTGTGCAAGTCTGCATAAGTTTGTAAGTGTGTGAGTGAGTAGAGCATCTTGCTCATATTGTATACCCTGGCTTTAGAGCTTTGGCTCTCTGTTTTAATATAAAGACTTCCGCAAGTGTTTATGATCTCTGAATATTGTCTCTTTATTGTGCATCTATTATGATTCTCGTTTCTACTTGCCTACCATTGCAATATGTGTTCCCTGAAAGATTATGTGTCGAGGTTCTCTTAAGAGATAGATAAAGTTCTCTCACCCTACAGATAAGGTTCTCGGAAGGAAACTGGCCGAATTTCTCTTAGGTCCTAGAGCCCCCGTTTAGGTGTTGGGCTGTCTCAAGGTTCGCTAGGAGTTTCCGGAAGGTTCACATAAGGCCAAGAGGTGGGGTTCGCATAAGGATCATCTTGGGGTTCGCCAGGATAACTGGATTGGTTCTGCAGAGAGTAGCAAGCCGTAAAAGGTCAAGTAGTAGAAGGAGACAAACGCACGAGACAGATCAATCTTCAAGCTTCATTCTCCATCGGAAAAAACCTCTGAGTTTACAAATGGTATCAGAGCATTAATAAAATATCATTAATAAAGTATTAAAATATTAATAAAATATTAAAATACTAATAAAGTAATACAATGATAATACATTAATAAAGTAGTAATAGATTGACCTTAATGTATTTAGTAATACATTATTACATTGTAATGTATAAATTAAATTATTAATACATAAATATATAATCAATTATTTTTATTAATACATTCATACATCATTAAATCCATTAATAGATATTTTATTAAAATATTAATATCTTAATATAAATATAAATACCATAATAAAAATACCTTAATACCTTAAAGAGTAACTTAATAAATACATTATTAAAGTTTAATACATTACTATAATTTATAAAATAATTAATACACTATTAATGCAATACATTAATATACTAACTAAGGTAATAATACATTAATAGAAATTTATTAAAATATTAATACATTAATAAATATATTTTTAAAATAGTAATACATTTTTAATTAAATAATACATTTTAATACATCATTATTTACACTAACACATTTAATACATTAAATCCATTAATAAATACATTACTACTGTTAGAACATTTAATACATTAAATCCATTAACAAATACATTACTAAAGTATCATTAATATATTAGTAATACACTTATAAAATAATACATTAATTTAGTAGTAATAGATTGATTTTAATACATTTAATAATACATTAATAAACTAATAATACATTCATGTATAATATAACAAATTAAAGTAATAATACATCAATAATGTAATCGATTATTAAATACATTAATAGATACTTTATTAAAATATTAATACCTTAATATATAAATATCTTAATAAAAAATAAATATAAATTCTTAATAAATACATTACTAAAGTTTAATACATTAAGGATGTAGTTATATATTATATTACTATAAAAATGTTAAATAAATTAACAATAAATTATTACATTACTATAATTTATTTATTAAAATATTAATAATTTAATAAATATATTATTAAAGTAGTAATACATTTTTAATTAAATAATGAATTTTAACACATTAATACATCAATACATTATATATTATTAATTAATATATTACTAAAGTGTGAATACATTAATAAAGTATGAATAGAGTAATAGAATAATACATTAATAAAGTAGTAATACATTATTAAAGTACTAATACATTAATACTTGACTATTACATTTATGTAATGTAAAAATTAAAGTCATTAATACGTTATTAAATATCACATGCCTAAAGTATTAAAACAGTAATAAAGTAATACATTAATAATATACTAAATACATAATTAAATATATTAACACATTAAATGCATAAATAATTACATTACTAAAGTATAAATACATTAATAAAATAGTAATACATTAACCACAATGTATTTAGTAATACATTATTAAAATATTAAAACATTAATAATATATTATTACATGTAATATATAAATTAAAGTATTAATACATTAATATATAATGTAACATATTAAAGTATTAATACATTTATAATGTAATCTATTAATTAATTAATCTATTAATACATTGCTAAAGTAATAATACACTAATAAAGTAATACATTATTAAAGTATTAATACATTAATTGAAAATGACCATGATTGATTATGATTGATCATGACAATGGTTTGTTATGGTTGACCATGACATTGACCACGACCATGGTAAAATTTGCTAGACCTTGGTATTCTTTGGGAAGGAAAGGAAGACTATGGTTGACATGGTTAATTATGGTTGACTATGACCTTGCTTGACCATGACCATGGATAATTATGGTTGACCATGGCCATGGTTAATTGCGGTTGACCTTGGATTACCATGACCATGGTTAATTATGGTTGATCATGATAATGGTTCACTTCTGTAGACCTTCACTATGGTTGACCTTCACTATGGATGATATTCACTACATGGTTGAACTTGGCTGACCATGACCATGATTGACTGTGATTTACCATGGTTAACATTGGATAACCATGTTTCACAATTGTTTTCCATAAGTGACCATGAACATGGTTGACCAAGAATAAGAATGACATTCAAGTAGTGACATTTAGAATTGTTTGTCAGATTACAACGACTTGATATTTGCATCACATTGCTACAATGAGGCTATGTTCTTGACATTCTGACGATGAGGCTGTGTTTATCACATTGCGATAATATGGTTATTTTCGCGAGCTTGCGATGAAGGCTCTAAGTTCATCACATTACGATGACAGGATATTTGCATCACATTATGTTGACATGATATTTGCATCGCATTGTGATGATAGGGCTATGTTCATCACATTGCAATAACAAAATATTGTTTATCACATATTGATGACGACGGGGCTATTGCGACGATGAGATATTGTTTTTCACATATTGACGACGAAGGGATACTTTTTGTCACATATTGACAATGACAAGGATATTGCGATGATGAGGCTATGTTCATCACATTGTGACGAAAGACATTTAAGTAAAAAGTGGCTATGTGATGGACATAAATGACATTTGTGATGAACATAAATGTCGTATGTTCATCACATTGCGATGATAGGACATTTATTTCAATGACGAGGGTATGTTCATCACATTGTGATGAAAGGACATATTTTTTAATGACAGGGTTGTGTTCATCACATTGCGACGACAAACATTGTTTGTCACATAATGATGATATGATATTTGCATCACATTGGAATGATGAGGATATGTTCATCTCATTGTGACAATGAGGCTATGTTTCACATTGTGGAAATATGGTTATGTGCATCACATTGTGGTGATGAACTAATGTTTGTCACATTGCGACAATATGGTTATGGCTAGCCATGGTCATCTATGGACAACAACTGTCAAACATGGTTAACTATTGTCAACTATGGTCAACCACAACCAACCATGGTCATGGTCAACCAAGGTCAACCATAGTTATGTTCGTCACATTATGAAAATATGGTTATCTTTGTCACATTGTATGTTCATTGTATAAGGCTATGTTCATCACACTACAATAGTATGGTTATGTTCTTCTCAAAGCAACGACATGGCTATGTTCGTCACAATGTGATGCTTGCATCACATTGTGACGATGAGGCTATGTTCATCACATTGCAATGACAAGGCTATGTTCTTGGGACAACGAGACTATGTTCATCACATTGATAGGAAATATTCTTAAACTTTGTAGATGATGAATTATACGTCTTCTAAGCATGGATGATTTTAAGGATGGAAATTTATTTTAAAATGTGGAAACCTTGGTGAATCTTACTAATCCTTCATATGCCAACTATAAATGTTTCGCGATATTTTTGTAAAAATATTCGAATTTCTAAGGATTTTATATAGTTTTCATAAAATTTTGGCTATTTTTAAGGTAAAATAATGTTATCCTATATAATTTGGGCGAATCATTTTTAAAATAGTGAATCTTGTTTTTGGAAAAACCATGGAAAATTAGCACATGAGCGAAATTTATCCCCTAAAATCATCCATGGTTCTAAGGACATTGATAGCAAATATACTTGATTTATACTTGTTCTAACGATGAAAGGACATATATTTTAATGACAGGGTTGTGTTCATCACATTGCGACGACAAGACATTGTTTGTCACATAATGATGATAGGATATTTGCATCACATTGGAATGATGAGGATGTGTTCATCTCATTGTGACAATGAGGCTATGTTTCACATTATGGAAATATGGTTATGCGCATCACATTGTGGTGATGAACTAATGTTTGTCACATTGCGACAATATGGTTATGGCTAGCCATGGTCATCTATGGACAACAACTGTCAAACATGGTTAACTATTGTCAACTATGGTCAACCACAACCAACCATGGTCATGGTCAACCAAGGTCAACCATAGTTATGTGTGTCACATTGTGACAATATGGTTATCTTTGTCACATTGTATGTTCATCGTATAAGGCTATGTTCATCACATTACAATAGTATGGTTATGTTCTTCTCAAAGCGACGACATGGCTATGTTCGTCACAATGTGATGCTTGCATCACATTACAATGACAAGGCTATGTTCTTGGGACAACGAGACTATGTTCATCACATTGATAGGAAATCATCTTGAACTTTGTAGATGATGAATTATACGTGTTCTAAGCACATTGATAGAAAATATACTTGAATTATACTTGTTTTAACGACATTGATAGAAAATGATTTAATAGTTTATACTTGTTATAAGAACATTGATAGAAAATCATGATGAGCTCCAAATTTATACTTTCAATTGGAAGAATTCCAACTTTTACTAAAGTAGGATAAATGTATTGCACCTAATTTCATGGCTATTATTACAAATAGCTTCTAAATTTTCTGAATTTTTTCCATAATTCTTCATAAATACTAAACACCAAATGTCATGGTAGGTGGGGAAACACATGCTTCAAATTATTCTTTTTTTAGAAAATACAAAATTTCTAGTTTTAGAATTGTTCTCAATATCCAAATAAGCTTTGAATCTATTAATTTTTTTTTACACTTCATTATACTTAAATTGCAATATGACAATTAGCACAGCCAAAATACTAAACACCAAATTATGAAGAACTAAATTGCCAAATGTCATGGTAGGTGGGGAAACACATGCTTCAAATTATTCTTTTTTAGAAAATACAAAATTTCTAGTTTTACAATTGTTCTCAATATCCAAAATACTAAACACCAAAGCTAATTGTCATATTAGTTCTTCGTAAATACTAAACACCAAATCTCATGGTAGGTGGGGAAACACATGTTTCAAATTATTCTTTTTTTAGAAAAAACAAAATTTCTATTTTTACAATTGTTTTCAATATCTAAATAATCTTTGAATTAATTAATTATTTTTTCTAGTTCATTATACCTTAATTGCACTCATTATTTTTAATAATTATTTTTTACACTTCATTATACTTAAATTGGAGTATGAAAAAAATCAATTTCCAAATACTTATAAAACAAACTTTTTTCATATTACTATTACTACAAATTCAATTAAAATATATGCTTTTTTTAGTTAATGATCAATATTTTTTAAAAATATGTATAAATTTGTGAATTACTTTGTTAAAAAGATAAAGATAATGATTAATCTTTCATGCATTATATTCATAATAAATTTAGGTTTTTCAAACAATCATTTATCACTATAATTTCAACTTAACTTTTAATGAAAATCAATTTTCAAATATTTATAAAGAAAAACAAAATGTATAATTAATTAATATTACATTATCACTTAATTATATTAAATTAATTAATCTTTAAATTATAGGAAAATTATAACCTAAAGTAATACTCAATCGGAATTTATTGCTATATAATATTGGTATACTTTAAGGTATTAATACATTGGTATAACCTAAAGTATTAATATTGGTATACTTTAAGGTATTAATACATTGGTATAACCTAAGGTATTAATTTATTGGTATAACCTAAAGTAATACTCAATCGGAATGTTATTACGTCTTCCGATGATAGTACATTACATTCACTCCCGATCTTCTTGTGGAAGCGAAGAAATACTATTTGAATGTACAGATAGCTTCCTTAGATTCGTCAATTTAAAACCCAACGTATCCAACAATCCCTTCAAATGGTTTAAATTCACACTCAACTCTTCCAACGCACTGTTAAATTCATATCATACAACTGTACTTAATGTACATATCCATAACCTAAAAACAATTAAGAAATTCAACATAAAAAAATGTTCTGAACCTACTAGAAATTTTGTATAGTCTCAAGAAGAGTAACGAGCACGTTGCTGGAAATATTTAGGGTTTTAAGCTTTACGAGCCGGCCGGTAGAATCAAGAAGAGATTTGAGGCGATTGGAAGAAACGTCCAGACTTCTTAGATTCATCAACCGATTCGCTGTAACAACCTCTCGTTTCGTCATGACAACAACCTCTCATAAAGTGCAAATTTTTGTGTGTGTGTGCATGTGTACAAGGGTAATAAAGACATTACATTATGTGTCGCAACATGACGATGAAAATGACGCATGCAACTGCAACAACTACATAACGACCTAAGAAGCACATCAAGCATTTGGAAGCAATGGACGACAATCAACCGATGAAAGATAAGACTCACTACCCATCCGTCCTACCCTGCAATGGTTAGGACCTCCAGGACACATAAGCAATGCTCAAGCCTAGGTTCCCATTGATTTTGACCATTTAAGGTCTCAGGGATGACGACTGTTCTGAGGAACAAGGAGGTGTATACGTCCCACCCACACAATCAAACCAAGAAGCTAGTTAATCTACAACATCAACAATCCTCCATCTCATCTTTCTATCAATCCTACATCATTAACTAGGGTGCAAGGTAGCCATCATCGTATCAATCATGTATCATTTTTAAGGATCATTGGAAGCAAGAGTAACATTTCCTGACATTCCCAAGACAACATAATTAATGCGTGAGAGAAACCTGGTTACTAATCAGTCATGCCACAATGTAAGTTTAGGCGTAGTTGGGTCGACACAATTTGACATTTATTCCATGGTGCGTGAGAAATGTAATACCTAAACAATCATTCGTTACAATAAATTTTTCATGGTGCAAGAAGTAAATAACTGACAACCATTCATTACATTGATGCTTCATTCATTACATTGATGCTTCATGGTGATCAAGAAGTAAAATCTAAACATATGCATTACATCATTCATTACCTTAAATTTTCATCCCATAAGAAATAAACTAAGTTTAAACCATCACTCAAGAACAAAATTTAACCATCAKAAACTAAATSTCTAAAACCATCATCTATTACATACATTTTTGTGCCCGCAAAGAGTCAACTCAACGAGTCCTAAACACATTATGGAGTTTTGTGYGAGCAACAAGTCTCRTTTACATTAATTAATCGACACCCATGAGATCTCTAACTACTTAGTTAACTTCGTGTATCGTTACTCAGTGCACATGGTCAATTTATTAACTAATTCACTCATATACAAAGCAAGTCACGACGCTAARGAAACTACCCATAATTTGTGGCGAAAAATTTAATTACCATTCCGAACAAATTGAACAAAGTCAACAACTTATCCATAACATAATTGTCATGCAAAATTTTMTAAAAGGACCGACTAAAAGATGAAAAGGGTGGTTTTATTTCTACTACAGTTCTTGGTCAACTTATTCATTTAATTRAATCCAAGGATGAACCTCATCTCCATGAATTCAAGTATTACAAGAAAAGCTCCACCCATGCACTATCCCTGAAAAGGGAGTATCACTTTGCAAGGAATAGACGAATTCATCAACGTTTAATAATAATAAAAAGAAATCTTGATTAACTTATTACAATGGATTACTAATTCACATAAAAACTTATACTTGCATGTGCTTATAGATAATTTGCAAATCTTTTTAAATTTTAAAATAAAAGAGAGCATCTGAAAAGGAAAGAAAAATCATAATGAGAGAGGTAAAGGAGTTGTCTTAACTGAACCATTAAATGGCATGTTTAGATCCAATAAGTTTAAGGCGATCACAAGATATGGTACCCTCACTTAAAAAAAAGGCAATCGCTGTGCCAAAACTATCAACACTCCAGAAATAAACACTCTCCCAAGCAGTCGCACAGGTAAGAAAAAGGTGAACGTAGTCCTCAAGCCGTCAGGATGAGGAACACACAAGACCTAGGTGCATTTCTTCTGGTAGTCTTACCCAGGGATTTGGGAAGGAG
>JASDQU010683199.1:18263-41373 GCA_032191745.1 Picea mariana
ACATATTCTTCATGGAGGTGTTCAGACTACATGGTCTTCCAAGGAAAATAGTTAGTGGCCGAGATAACAGGTTTTTCAGCGCATTTTGGCAGGCGCTGTTTAGGTTATCCGGGACAGAGTTGACACCTAGTACCAACTATCACCCTCAGACGGATGGACAGACCAAGATAGTGAACAAGTGGATGGAGGGGTACCTGAGGAACTGTGTGTCAAGGTAGCAGAGGACGTGGATAAAATAGTTGCATCTCGGGGAGCATTGCTACAACACCACACATCACATATATGCAACTATTATCAACTTGCATATATGCAGTTCATGTGATTTGTAGGTCGCTCAGAATCAACAAAATATGTATACAGATAGGCACAGGGGGAGCACAACTTTGAGGTTGGGGACTTAGTCTTTCTCAGGTTGCAGCCTTACAGATAGTCTTCATTGAAGAATAGTGGCGCTTAGAAGCCGAAGCCTCGCTTCTATGGACCCTATAGAGTGATTAGGAGAGTTGGAGTGGTAGCATATGAGTTGGAGTTGCCAGAGGGTGGTAGGATCCACAATGTCTTTCATGTATCTTGCCTCAAGAAGGCGTTGGGACATCAAATTACCACCTCGGCAGATCTTCCTCCACCAGATGAGGAGGGATAGTTGTTTCTGACTGCAGAGAGGATTGTTGATGTCAGAGAAAGGAGGTTGAGGAGTAGAGTCATTTGAGAGTACTTGGTCATATGGAGAGGTTTCTCGTAGAGGATGCTACTTGGGAAGGAGAGCATATCTTGCAACACCCCGATTTGGAGTTGCTTGGGGATAAGCAATCTTGGGAAGGGAGGACTGTAATGCCCCCTTCCAATTGATCAGGACGAAGGATGACTTAGTAGCCTATACGACTTCTGTAGGCTATAGTCATCAGTAAAAGGTAGTCACGGGGATTTATTTGGTGTCGCTTTGGTGAAGGATGTTATATTCATAAAGTGACATTAAATAAAAATAAATTATTAATCACTTAAACATTAAAATTTGATTTTTAATGTTTAAGTAATAATTAAGGGAGGAATAAGGGTGAGGTTTGATTTGGTCAAGAAAGAGAAAGATCTAGAAGGCTCAGAGGAAGAATAAAAGGAGGGGTAGCCCTACAATTTATCATTATGATTTGATTGATCTCTTGTATGGTGCTCTTGGAGCCATTGTTTTGTTAGGGTTTAACAAAACCTTTCCACTGATTGGTTTGGTTTCGGTGGTGCGATACCCACCCTAGCTAAACAAAGAGGAAACCCATCTGGGGTTTCTATTGGAGCTATATCTTGGGATTTATCTCCAGTTTGGAGGAACAATGATTTATCTAGGAGATTCGTGGAGTCTTAGGAGGCCGATTCATATTTTTGCAGGGTCATGGATCTTGGTAAAGGATAGGAGTCGTGAAGGTTGTGGGAGGTCGTTGGAGGCATTTCTTAAGGGCTGAGCCATCCCTTTCAACTGAGCTTTGGATTAGTTGACCGGCCATGAGGGTTTGGAGGAGGGTTCGAGAGCCCATTCTTGGTTTCTTGGAGGTCGATCTGCCCTTGAAGAGGGTTGTTATCATTGCTGGAGGCAACGAAAAGATAGGGGAAGCACTTGGAGCAGGACGACACCGTCTTAGAGGCTGGACGTTAGGCTCTTGATAAATTAGTTTACATTAACAAAATACACTACAAATTTCATACAAAAATTGTCTTGCTCTGGTAGCTGTACGTCCCAGCCACATATGCTGTACGACCCAGCTAAAGACGCCTAGCAGATTCGGCCCTTGCTCAGCCCAAGAGAAAGACCTGTACGATCTGCACAAATTGGCCCAAAAACGGTCTTAAAATCAGCCTATATGGCCTGGCACAATTCGGTTGTTTTGTTGGTGCGCCGTACGACCTGTACGACCTCCTTTCTCTGATGCTTAGGCCTGCCCTCTACCTCTTGGTTTGCTACCGTGGAGATTGATGTTTGACTTGCTCTTCAGCTTGCAAAATCACCTCATCCAAAGCTCCTTCTATGTCCTCTTTCTCAGCCAACAAACCCTCAACCAAGCGCCCTCCTTCAACTCACTTGCTCAACTCAAAAATGAGGAATGTCTACCCCTCACCCTCAACCCCTCTCTTTATTTCACCTTCAACCACCTTTTTGCCTTGAATTGTGTGCCGATTTCAACCTCCAAGGCTTCAAGGAGGTGCGCCCCCCTTAGCTGGACCCCACACAACACTTAGGTGGTGCGCCCCACTAGCCTGGGCCCCACAATCCACTCACAACAAAAATTTATGCTGAATTCCTACGTTAGACTTAGGCTAAGAAAAATAAGGTTGATCTGGGTATTTAGTGTGTCCATCAGCTTGCCTAGGACACTTAGGCCCATGCCGAGACACCTACCGAACTATAATACTAACCCTCCCTCTTAGTGAGGGAGGTGTCTCCACTTGGATCAATCTTTGACCCCATCAAATCTGCTGCTGCTGTAGCTGCTCCCTCTGAAATGGAAGACGCTCCTGCTACCTCTGCTACACTCTGATTTGATATCCTGCTCTTCTCATCCATCAATGTCATGTCATCTTGGCAGTATTGGATGAAGCCTCTTGTCCACTAGACTCAGCCACTTACATTGATCTCTGATCAAAGATCCTCTTGGATCCCACTACAAGCTGTCCCAACACCCTGTACATCATACCCTCCCTGATGCCAAGCCTCACTGTTGCATCCAAGGTCGCTCCCTTTGATTGTATGAGTACATGTCCATCCTCGAACATCACTGCATACCCCATATTCTCCAAAGCTGATACTGAGATCAAATTAACCTTCAGCTCTGTTACAAACATCACCTCATCCACCTCCAGAGATCCCCTTAACTCTAGCTGGAATCTGACGCATCAACTCCCTTCACTGCATGCATGGTGCTAGCCCCACCGCTCACATGCAAGTCTGAGCCTGTCTCTGAAACACTAAGGAACATCGACCTCATTCCCGTCATATGATGATATGATCCACTGTCCATGAACCATGCTCCAATGTCCTCCAACTCCGCAACACTGCTGCTCGAAAGACAGGTGACCAGAGAAAATTCCTCCTCGAATTTCTCTGCAAACTCATCTATCTCAGTAGATGCTGTTGCTGCTACCTGTTCCTCCTTCTTCTTGTTGGGACACTGGCTGGCATAGTGACCTCTCTTGTGACCAACATATTGGTGCACCCTGCATATCCTTTATAGGATAGGAAAATAAGGGTAAGTAAAATGAAGTCAGACACATGCAAAAGTGTAGTCGTCTTCTAATCACTTAGAGTGCCCTTCTTGCATGGATACAAGTGCCAAGTAAAGAGTGCCTCAATTAGAGTATGAGCTGGAGCATGCATGCATGCCCTCCTCGAGATCTGTGACCTTGGTCTCATACTTGAGAACTCTGGAAGCATGTGTACCCTAGCTAATAATAGAAATGCATGCATAACTGAACTGACTCTAGCCCAAACTAAAACTGCATTGAATTGAATTGGAACTAGAGATTGGTGCATGCATGTTGTAGGCATGCATTTGCCCTCCTAACTCATCCCTACATAGCAATAGCCTAAGCAACTAGTGTTGCATCTAGCTCCTTCACTCATCAATGCTCTACACACATTCTTGAGGTATGGATCTGCTGCACTAGGATATGGATATGTTGTCTTTGCTCCACCTTGAGGAAGGAGAAAGAACTATCGACCAATCGGTTAAAACTCTACCATTTTGGCAGAGAGTTGGATATTATGTCTATATGTTGCATTGCATACTAATTGTTTGTCTTCTATATATGTGCAAGAATATGAAATTGCAGTTGCAATGTGACGAGAAGGTTGATTAGATCAAAATGCATTTTTTGGCAAGAGAGAATCACTTCTACCAAAGAGGGGATTGGTTGGTCTCATTTCCACATGCAAATGCTACTATTGTACTAGTGTCATGGATATTTACCCAACAATTGATGTTTTAGACTCAACATTGATTATGCTTCAACATTGAATGGCGGGCAAACGACAGTACAAAACTGCACAAGGAATTGAGCAAATTTTGTATTGTTACAAGGAACCTTAAAACATTTATAGCTATTCATAATTTGGAGTAATTTATTATAGGAAGATTGCTTAATTGTTGCACAAGCACATATAGTTGAATGTTTCTCATTTCAACCTTGTTTTTTAGTAGAGGTATTTATTGCTTTCTTGGATAAATAGCTTAGTCTCATTGGAACAATTAGATGTTTTCAATGATTCTTTTTCGAAGAATTGGATGGTCTTCTTGAGTATTCTTTTCATTTGGTGGGTAGTTTGCCGCCTTTATACACACCTGGGTGACGTGGAGGAAATATTCAATCCACTTGGTGTGTCCTTGGGGGCAAGTCTCGAGTCAAGGTGCTGTCACCTGATCCTTAACTCCTTCGTCTAGGCCAACTCCTRGCGAAGCCAAGGGGGGGTAGTCCCTAGCAAAAAATACTAAGGCTTGAAAGCTAGTCTAAGTACAAAAAGTAAATCTAGGAGTTTATTGCAAGTAAAGACAAGTATCTCAAAGCAAAGCTTAGACTAGCAACATATTCATTCATTCATTCATTCATAAGATAAAARCTTGATGAAAAGAGATATCCAATACATAAGATACTTGCACAAAATGTGATAAAGGATACRAATTATCTGCAAGTAATAAACCACAAGCTAATTAGATATTCCCAAATACAATGAATGAAAATAAGCTCTTGCACATGAAGCAAAGATATGTGTAAATAATGAGACTAGTGCCTTAATGAGATTGTGGGCTGCTGAATGAAACACTTGCTTTGTGTTATTGCCTTTGAAAGTTTTAAGGTTCAGTTAATGAGATAAATTTTATTTTGCTTGAAACTGAAAGTGCTCGAGAACCATCTAAACGAATGTGGCCTCTCTAGAGGCTATCTCTTTGGTTGGAAATATGCGGAGAACTTGCCGAAGCTCCAAAGGCTTCACCAACAAGTTCAATGAAGGTGCCAGAGGTCCAACACAGGGAGAACCTAGATCTCAAAGTTCCTGTCTGACTTCACACACTCCCTACGTGCGGTTTCCCTCACATTGAGATAACATCTTTTGAGATTGTCCTATTAAAAACTGCTCCGCACTGACCAACCCCAGTTCTGATGAGTTCCCAGGATAGAGCTAGGCTCGCAAGGGTTCAAAGCATACACCGAGGAGTTGAGGGGAAGGTTTATTTTAAACAAAAGTAAAATTGCATGAAATAAATTGCAGAAAATGAAATGTTGTGCTAATTACTAAATCCACACTGACCAACCTCTTTGCAGAGGAGCTGGGGGGATTGGCTTATTTGCCAACTTGAAAAGTAAAACTAAAAAAGAAAGATTGCAAAAAGGAAACTAATCTATGTGTTGTTGTGATTAAGATAGATAGATTGATTTGCCTTATTATTTTATTTTTAGATAGTATGAGAGCATTAAAGTAAAAAAAAAAAACAAAAGACATCAACCACACACAACCACACCAATCCCCCAAAGGGGGAGAAGAAACTGGGCACTATGAGGCTTGCTTTTATTGCTTCCTATTACAACGAGAACCTTGTTCTCTTTTTTTTTCTTTTTAGAGATTTTTGGATCCTTATAGAATGGATCGAAAATGAAAGAAAAGCTTTACAAAGGGTTCTTTATTGGTCTTGGTCTTCAAAGGTTCACTCTTARGTTCGGTTTTCTTCAGTTTAACCCAAAATTCGCCAGAGTATCCCCTTGTTTTATCACAGATCTGCTAAAARCCAACAAACAAATTGGTTTAATTCTACCAAAAATCACTTTAAGAAAGTGGTTTGAAAAAGGAAAAACCTAAGCTAAACTTTTTCTATTTTTCTTATGCAAAATGGAAAATTTATGGGTTTTTTGACAACTTAAGGAAAGTAAATAAGGCTCTTTTTAGTWGTTTCTGTTTGCTGTCCTAAAACATCAAACAAAAATTACTAATTAGCTGGATTTGACTAATGCAAACAAACTCACTTTATGCCTAAAGATTTCTATGTAAAGAACTTGCAAAAGTGAAAAAATTACTTAGATCTATCCTCTAGATATTTGAAAAGTAAATCTAGATCTAAGTGCTATTGCATGAACAAATTTTGCTTGATATTACTTTGAATACTTAATTTTATTTGCATGCAACATAGAAGGTAACCAAAGAAGAAAGAGAAATTTATGAAGGAGAGAGAGACACTCTTAGTCTTGGAACTTCCCTTGGGCAATGGGGTCCTTGGTGGAGTGAAGAGGGAGATGTCTTTGAAAAACTTTGTTGAAAAGAGATGGATTGCAACCAAACTCCACCAACTCTTCAATCTATTGAGATCCTGCAAACTTCACAATACTTGGACAAATACAGTCAAATTCTTGGTGCAACCTACAAAGGAAACTCAATGGCAAGATTAGTTAACATAAACATATAATGCACATTTAAGCTTCCAAAACAAGTATGCAATAGGATTAGAAAATCAAACTAGATTAATAATCCTATCCTATTGAGCAATAGTACTCTTACCAAGGCCAAAATTTGACAATAATTGAATAATAAGCTCATGAAATAACATCACCTCAAATCTTAGCACATGACAAGTGACAACCATCCACACATGAAACACACCATCAATGACCTCCAAAGTCTTTTATTCCATTCCAATAGCAAAAGATTTACAAGAGCATTACATCAAGATGGCCCAACTCCCATTAGCTACAAAGGGAGGAGTCGACTTGCTTTTATAGCAAAGAGGGTGAGAGATCCAAAGCTAGGGTGCATGGCATGAGGGAGAGTGCGCATGGGTTGAGTGAGGATATGTGGGAGTGGAGGAGGGAGTCCACTTGGACACCTCTCCACTCACTAGAGTAGATCGACACATAACTAGAGATAGGAACTCACCACATGGGAGGAGTAGGTGGAGAGGGGGAGTCTTTCCCATTGGGATTGATGCCCCTCTCTAATAATCCGCCACCTAACTAAAGTGAGGTCGAGTGGTAGCATCGGGATCATCTCCCTTAGCCACCTCACTCAACAACTCGTCCAATACTCTAGATGACTCACCTCCCTCCTCTGTTGACTAAAGACAAAGGGAAAACATGTCCCTGACATGTTTCCCTATTAATAACATGCTGATTTTTATTAATTTTTTCATGTCTTTTTCTCCTTCTGTGAGTAAAACACAATTTTGAGTGATAAAAATTACTTTTTTGAATCAACAAAGGGGGGCTAAGGGTTTACGGGGTGCTCTGACTTAGAAAATGAGCACAAAGATGGCATATAACAACAACTTATGCCACCTTTATGACTTTTTTGTCCTTTTCAATTAAAATAACCCGTTTGCGGGAACTTTTTTATTAACTGAAAAATTAAAAAAGCCTAGGGGAAACTTAGCACAT
The DNA here is from genome assembly GCA_032191745.1 of Picea mariana. Classification (NCBI taxonomy): domain Eukaryota; kingdom Viridiplantae; phylum Streptophyta; class Pinopsida; order Pinales; family Pinaceae; genus Picea; species Picea mariana. The sequence continues at coordinate 25,665 of JASDQU010683199.1, forward strand.
TTCCGTGAGACTCTAGGAGAATGTTAGGCATGGTAATATACATTAGACACTAGGTTTAGAAGACCATGCTAAGGCCTGACCATGAGTGTATACTCCAGCTTTGAAAGAATTGAGTGAAAAAACTCGAAAATTATAAGTCGCTTGAGGCAACAATATATAATTAACAAGTAAAAAAAATCACTCTAGAGTAATAACTCCTTTCCAGGTCTTAGGTGGCTAAACCTTTTACAAAATTCATCATGCTACACCTCTTATTACAATTCCTAGCAGGGTATGGAAATGTGGTAAAAAGGTTGGTCAAATAGACTAGATGAATTTTTGAACACTGAATTCTAAGCAATTGATTGCTCAGTCTTTGGCGGCTTAACTACAAGTCCAGCTAGTGCAACTTGGTGGATAACAGGTAGCATTGACGAAGCTACATTGAGGTTTATGAAGTGCAAAGTTTAATGTTAACTTTCAAAACAATCTTCAATCTTTGTATAGTGGTTCTTAGTTTAGTTGCTTTATAATTTTCAAATTGTTGTATTGCTCGATCATATTTCACTTTTTACAATTGAAGATATAAGAATTATGAAAATATGTTTGAGTGGACAATGATCAATTCTGGCTTTGAAAGATAGTTTTGCCAAGACAAACATTAAAAAATCATTGCATTTGTCAATAATTTAGAGAGGGCTATTGGCTTTAAACCTTAGGAGGTTATGTAGACTTTTTGAAGTTCGAATACATAAAGCTAAACTAACTTTGACCAAAGGCAAGATGCAAGCAATTGGGGTTGATGTAGCTCTCAAAAGAGCTAGAGTAAGATTAAAGGATCTCAATGTTGTTATTAATTCTCTTTGGGTAATATGTTTTAGATAATGATATGGAAATGGACTCTATATTCTAATTTTTCAAGTAGTTCAAAAACTTGTTCATGTTAGCTTTTGGTTGCTGTAGAATTATTTTCACCTAGCTAGGATAGCTCTTCGAGGGATGTGAACTGCTTGTGGTCTTTGAGCCCATTTGTTTATTTTTGACTTACATTTGGAGAACTTAGATTAGGTGTATGCTTGCCTTGGGATCAGTGCTAGGGAGGCATATTTCTTGATGTGGTAGTTGGCACATGTGGCGTATTTGGCATCTTCTAAAAGGGTGCACTTATTTGTTGATGAATGCATCTATGGGAGACATCCTCCAGCTTACAAACCTGTGAGATGTGGAACATAACAACTATGTGAGTCTTTCTCTCAGCTTACAAACCTGAGAGAAAGCCCCCAAGAAGGGTTCGTGGTTCCTGCATGGGACAGAGTCAGGAACGTAGAGATGACCTCCTCCATGACGTGAGTGAGAAGAACTCCAGATGATTATCCGGTGGAAAAGCGATCTGTTGAGTTAGGACGTGCCTATGGCTGAGCACAAGGTGAACGTGAGAAATCATAAAAGTGCTGGGCACATCGTCATGTGAACATAAATGAAGATGATGTGATAGCCTCCTCTGAGTAGCAGAGTTGACGAGAAGACTCCAGATGATTCTCTTGTCGGTGGCAATGGGAAAGCAGATCTGTAGAGTGGACGTGCCTGTGGACGAGCACAGGTGAATGTGTGAAGACCTGGTTCATCTGTGTAATGCAGTGAATCAGAGTCATGGCATCCCTATGGATGTGCCCCTAGTGGATGAGCACTAGTGGGTGTATCAGATCCTTTGCTATATATTGTTCAAGAGTCAGACCTACCTGTAACCCTAGTTATTATGTAAAGGGTACAGGTCGGCCCTATGTTAATATCATTAACATAAATAAGATAATTAATACTGTGAATATTAATTATAATAATAAATATAATAATAAGTATATTTGACTTAGAGAGGTCGGCACTGTTGTGCCAATAGACGCCCTTGTTATTTGGTCAAAGTCTAATATAAGTAGGAGATGATTCTCCATTGTAGAATCATATCCTTCTTGTGTGTTTTGGAAATTTCAGCAAGTACTTCTCTTTGGCAAAGGTGCGCACCTCTCTTGGGCGCTAGTCTTCTTGGGCTTAAGCACCCTCTTGTGTGCTATGTCATTCTTGGTGGTTAAAGGTCTTTCTCTTGAAGAATATAGCAAAGGATTTGGCTGGGTTTTTCTCCCTTGTTGAGAAGGGTTTCCCAGGATATATCTTGTGTACTTGTGCATGGTGTTTCTTCTTGAGATCTTGGTTGTTGCAACATTCTTGTTTATGGTTAAGACATGATGAAATTGAAATGAACTACATGCTTAACCTAACTTATGAAAAAATCAACATGGTATCAGAGCATAGGTCTTGAAAGAACCCATTGCACAAGCATCTGCCAAGTCTCATCTTTTACCAGTCATTCCTCCTCTTTTGCAGAACCGTACGACCCTCCTAGGGTTTCCAGAAAATCCGTACGACCCTCTTCTTTTGGGTGTTTCAACCCCTTAAAACTTGGACGCTGGAGCTAATATTGGCTTAAAAGAGTATGACCTCTTCTAACGCATCTCCAGAGACTCTCAGAGTGACATTTCAAGCATTTTGAATTTTTGGCCCTAGGGTTTCGACAATTTCTGCAGAAATTTCAGAATTAGGGTTTCTGCAAACCCATTGAAGGAGCTCTTCAACTCACCAGTGTTCTACTATCTCTCAAAGGTTTATTGTTGGCAGTCATAAGTCCAATAAAACCTAAAAGTGCTAGCCTAGCCTAGCCGTTAGGTTTTCTAGCCTAGTTGACAAAGGGTTGTGAAGAATCTAAAATTATGATGAACAAAAACTATCATGGAAGATAAGCTTGATGGATCAAGCAACTTCAAAGTTCTTGAAAGACAAAACTTCAGAGGAAGACTTATTGTGGGTAATACAAAAGGGTTTGCCAAAGACGACTATCAATGAATGGAAGTAAGATGACGTCAGTACAAGGAAGCCAATTACCTACTCAAGCCCTCACTTTGAAGGGCCAGCTTCAAAATAACAAAGATGACAAAAGATGACACTGTGACTATCTTCTTCATAAAGATCTCAGAGGATAGAGATAAGCCAAAGAGCCATTGAAGAAATCATATCAACATCCTCAGGTATGCACTTGTATATATTATTTGTATCATTGTCATGAGTGAAATTGCAGGAGGAAGGAACCTTTACTGAAGTCATGGATCCAGAGGGATCTCAGTGCATTCAGAGAAACAACACACTCAAAGTAAAGACTCTAGGTTTGATTGTTGTAATTGTCATTCCTCTAACCTATATTTCTAAAGGTTTGCTACATTACAAGTAGGTGTTGTAGCTGTGACAATATTCCTTAAAATGTTTAGATTCTAGAGATGTACTCACTATAATCCTTTAGGAGATATTCTTGTGTTGGTTCTTTTTGTTTCTCTTGTTCCAGATAGGTTAACAAAAAAAGAAGAAGATGCTTATCCTTCAGAGGGAGTCACTTGACTCAGAAGGAGCCAAAACCATTTGAGAAAGAAGAAAGATAGAACCATCATTGAGATAACCAATACTACAGAGCATGATCAGAATCTTTCTAGGATTCCATGGGAAGGAGCATGCATGACACAATATATGTGCAGAACAAGAGTCTTCACCAGACTTTGAAAAACATAACTCTGGAAGAAGTCTTCACTGGAATGAAGCCTAAGATTGAGCACTTCAGTTTATTTGGGTGCCCAATGTATTTTCATGTACCCAAAGAGAAGAAGTCCAAGCTAGAAGAAAGGATACAGTGACTCTTCAAAGACATCCCTAGTCAGAGACAGATTGAGACAAGCAAAGACGTTGTCCTTGAAGAAGAGACAGTTTTTCAAAGACCCAGAGAATCTCAGATGGAGATTGACAGTGAGACAACACCTTCTCCCCCTTCAACAATTCAGAGGGAGACAGTCATTACTCCAGGTTATCCAGTTTCTCCAGTTGATATGTTCAGAGATATTGCAGTAGGGCATAAAATGCCTACCTAGACTCACTCTGCAAGAGGCAGAGAAACATACAAGCCTCTCAAGGCACATTTCGAGAAAGCAAAAGAGATTTTCAAGCTATCCTTCAGTCATGAGCCACTTCATTGATGCTGAGACTCCTTGTCTTAGAGAAGCAACAAAGAGAACCGGTATGGCAAGATGCCATAACAAAAGAATACCAGTATATCTTAAAGAATGATGCATAAGATATTATTCAGGGATCAGAAAAGGGAAGTCTGTGGTAACTTCCAAGTGGATCTATAAGATCAAGCATGTAGCTGGTGGAAGTATCGAGAAATACTAAACGAGATCTATAGCCAGAGGTTTCTCATAAACAGAGGGAGTTGTCTATGATGAGACACTTGACCCAGTGAACCGATACACTTCCATCTGTACTACCATCCATGAGTTGGAAACCATATCAGATAGATAGATGCTTGATGAGTTTGGATTTCAGCAAGAATGTTGCTGATCCAAACCTATACAGTGTTGGTGACAAGAACCTGATCCTGATGACTTATTCAGAAAGCGTTGTTGTTGGATACAAGTAATCCTTGACTTTTGAAATCAAGATGAAGAATCCGAGTATGATGCACTACTTCTTAGGACAAGAAGTATGACAGAGGACCGATAAGATTTTCCCGAGTCGAGGAAAATATACAGTGAAAATATTAAAGAAGTTCAGTATGACAGAATGTAAAATCCATCGTGATGGACTTAAAGAAGAAGATTGATGATGATTCAGACGAGACTAATCCACAACTGATTGGATCACTAATGTATCTGGTTAACACCAGACTGGATTCATACCATGCAGTGAATGTGCCTAGTCATTTCATGAGTCAACCAAGATAGATTCACTAGACAACAAAAAAACATGTATTGAGATATATACAAGGCACAGTTGGATACGACCTGAGATATGCCTCCAATGTGAAATTGAGTTTGCAGGATATACCGATTCAGATTGAGCAGAAAGTACAGTGGACCGAAAGAACACATCCAGTTGATGTTCTATCGTGAAGTTTGCCATGGTTTCCTGATGCAACAAAAAACAAAACTCTGTGGCCTTTAGTATCACAGAGGTAGAGTATATAAGCATCGAGTGTGCGAAGCAATGTGGCTTCACACACTTTTGACAGATTTACTTGGCCATGAGATGGATCCTATGATGATAACCAAGAGCCGTGTGTAAAGCTCCTTGAGAACCTAGTGTTTCTTGATGGTTCGAAACATGATGAGATGAAGTATTCTTATATCAGAGATATGACGCAAAAGAAAATTGTAGACTTGCAGTACCTTCCTACACCTGAGCAGACTGCAGACATTTACACCAAATAAACTTGGTGAAGAATGCCTTCCGAGTTAAGAGGGAGTATGGATGACTTTAGCCAAAATCAAAATTCAGAGTACATCTGTATGAGACTTGGCTTGATGAAGAATGCCTCCCTAGCTGAGAGGGAGTGTTGATGAATGCAGCTATGGGAGACATCCTTCAACTTACAAACCTGTGAGATGTGGAACATAGCAGCTATGCGAGTCTTTCTCTCAGCTTACAAACCTGAGAGAAATCCCCTAAGAAGGGTTCGTGGTTCCTGCATGGGACAGAGTCAGGAACGTAGAGATGACCTCCTGCATGCCGTGAGTGAGAAGAACTCCAGATGATTATCTGGTGGAAAAGCGATCTGTTGAGTTAGGACGTGCCTGTGGCTGAGCACAAGGTGAACGTGAGAAATCCTAAAAGTGCTGGGCACATCGTCATGTGAACATAAATGAAGATGATGTGATAGCCTCCTCTGAGCAGCAGAGTTGACGAGAAGACTCCAGATGATTCTCTTGTTGGTGGCAGTGGGAAAGCAGATCTGTAGAGTGGACGTGCCTGTGGACGAGCACAGGTGAACGTGTGAAGACCTGGTTCATCTGTGTAATGCAGTGAATCGGAGTCATGGCATCCCTATGGATGTGCCCCTAGTGGATGAGCACTAGTGGGTGTATCAGATCCTTTGCTATATATTGTTCAAGAGTCAGACCTACCTGTAACCCTAGTTATTATTTTAAGGGTACAGGTCGACCCTATGTTAATATGATTAATATAAACAAGATAATTAATACTGTGAATATTAATTATAATAATAAATATAATAATAAGTATATTTGACTTAGAGAGGTCGACCCTGTTGTGCCAATAGACGCCCTTGTTATTTGGTCAAAGTCTAATATAAGTAGGAGATGATTCTCCATTGTAGAATAATATCCTTCTTGTGTGTTTTGGAAATTTCAGCAAGTACTTCTCTTTCGCAAAGGTGCGCACCTCTCTTGGGTGCTAGTCTTCTAGGGCTTAAGCACCCTCTTGTGTGCTATGTCATTCTTGGTGGTGAAAGGTCTTTCTCTTGAAGAATATAGCAAAGGATTTGGCTGGGCTTTTCTCCCTTGTTGAGAAGGGTTTCCCAGGATATATCTTGTGTACTTGTGCATGGTGTTTCTTCTTGTGATCTTGGTTGCTGCAACATTCTTGTTTATGGTTAAGACATGATGAAATTGAAATGAACTACATGCTTAACCTAGCTTATGAAAAAATCAACATTATTGAGGAGGATGAGCACTTAGTACATGTGGAGAAACCACCTTGGAGGAGGGTATTAGGCACTTGGAGGTTGCGTACTTAGCCCTTGGGGCATGTAACCATCTTACACAATTTGAGGACGAATGCTTGAGTTGAGGATCTATTGATTAGAGGGCGCACCATCTTGGAGGTGGTGCACTTGGCATTTTCACACCTAGCTTGAAGGGTGCAATTCCTTGGGGTTTGGAGTCTGGACAAATCCTAGTGTGACATGTGGACACGATACTTTGTGGAATGCTCCATTTGGGGCTTTGTTTGTTGACTTATCCTAGGGTTTCTTATGGACTTAGTGCATGTTTTATCGTTAGCCTCCCTCACAATAGTCTATATAAAGGGAGGAGAGTGTATTTGTTAAGAACAACAACTTTGTATCTTAAAGATCTATAGTTGGTGTTAATCTTGGAAGATCATGTATTACTCTTTTAACAAGGATTAGTGCTTTTGAGATACTAGTGCTAGGTTTCCTTGGTTTTTGAGATGCATGTGTTGAGTATTATAGCTTCTGGGATGCAAGTGTGTGAATCTCCTTGATAGCTTGTGTGATGGAAGTGGGAGATCTTGGTGTTTGACAATTGGTGTGATGTTGGCTTGTTTGGAAGATTGAAGGATTGGTTTGTAGCATTTGGTGGGATGCTTTGCTTGTCCTTTGTATTGATGGTTAGGGTTTTGTAGTGATTGTGGATGTACTAGCTAGGGTTTGAGATGCATTGAAGCGTCCTTGCTTGGGATGAGCTTAAAGGACTTGTTGTACCACCTTGGGATGAGTTGAGGTATTGTACTTTATCTTCATTATTGTGATAGTATGAAGTGTAGCTTTGCTATCCCAAACTTGTGATCACGAATTTGATTTTTAGATCTGTGTATTGAAATAGATATTTCCCTAAGGGCTGTGGAAATCTATGGTTGAAATATTTGTGGTGTTTACATTCTATTTCACTTTATTCTTTTTCGGGGTATTTTTCAACTGTTCAATGGTTTTCCTTTGACTTCTTGGAATCTTCTTCTTCTCTAAGGAAAGTTGTCTAGAAGGGAATACCTCCCGTAACTACCAAAACATCAACACTGCCTCTTATCTAGGGAGGTATTCTTCCACGATGTTTTCTTCTAGTAGTCCACTGACTACCTTGCAATCATCTAGTAGTCCCATCCTCTGCCATAGTCTATATGACTATGCTGCAATCAACTAGTAGGACTAAGCTACTACCTAGTACCATGCTCTCCAACAATCAACTAGCAGCACAAAGTTGCCACCATGCTGTCACAACTACGTAGAAATCAACTAGTAGCACTAAGCTACTACCATGCTATCCAGTAGTCTCTCATGACTATGCAACAATCAATCAGTAGCACACAACTACTTCCAAGCAGTCTAGTAGTCTCCATGACTACATGGCAATCAACTAGTAGCACACAGCTACTATAATGCCATCCAATGGAACACAACTGCTGCCAAGTCATAGTAGTACACAACTACTGTCATAGTGGTACACAACCATTGCCATAGTAGTACACAACTACTGTCTAGTGATACACAATCACTGCCAGTGGTACACAACCACCGCTATAGTAGTACACAACTACTTGCATAGTCCTCCTGACTGTGATGTGATGTTCCTTCTTCTTTTCTTGTAGTCTGATTCACACCCATCCACTTCGCATGGTATGGGTAAGACTGCCTCCATAGTCCCATTCACACCTAGCCACCTAGCATGGCTTAGGCAAGGTTATCTCATGGTCCAAGACCATGCTCCAAGTCTTATTCGCACCTAGCCACCTCGCATGGCATAGGCAAGACTTGCCACAAGTCTTATTCACACCTAGCCACCTCGCATGGCATAGGTAAGACTTGTACCGAGCTATGATGTTTCTCCTCTCCCAGTAGTCTTATTCGCACCTACCCACCTCACATGGTGTAGGCAAGACTATGACCATAGACCCAATCACACCTAGCCACTTCACATGGCTTAGGCAAGGCTACACCATGGTCCCAATCACACCTAGCCACTTCACATGGCGTAGGCAAGACCACACTACAAGTCCCAATCACACTTAGCCACTTCACATGGCGTAGGCAAGACTTGTACCAGGCTACTTATTACTCCCTTAGTCACTTCACATGGTTGATCTGGGAAACCCTTGGCCAAAGGGAGAGCCCACTGTAGGAGAAACATCAAGCCTCCCTCTCAACGAGGGTGGACATTTTGCATCACGCCAAGCTTGTCTCCGAAGTACTCATACTTCACTCTAGACAAAGGCTTGGTGAGAATGTCCGCTATCTACTCATCAGTGGATATGTAATGGAGCTCCACAATTCCTCTCTGCACCATGTCTCGGATGTAGTGGTATTTGATCTCTATATGCTTCGACTTGTCTTGAAACATASGATTCTCTGACATCTTCACACAACTTTGATTGTCACAATGTATGAAAGTTGGCTCCAACCCTAGATCAAATAACCCTGCAAGCAACTTCCGGAACCACACTGCTTCACGACTTGCAACACTGACTGCAATATACTCTGCCTCTGCTRTATTGAGTGCCACTAACGTCTGCTTCCTGCTCAACCATGAGATCACGCCTGATCCCAAACTGAAGCAACACCCTGAAGTGCTTTTCCGGTCCACTGCACTCCCTGCCCAGATAGAGTTTGTATAACCCTGCAGCTTCACATCTCCATCCGAGACATATCTCAATCCATATCCAACTGTACCATGTAGCTACCTCAACACATGTTTTGCAACTATCTAATGTACACGTCTAGGCCATGTACTAACTCAAAATGTTCACTGCAAAACATATGTCTGTCCTGGTGTTAACTATGTACATCAAGGATTCGATCAATTGTCTGTACTTCATGGGATCCACCAAATCTGAAGATGAATCACTTAGGAGCTTCATGTTTGTCATCATAGGTGTGGCCATGGACTTGCAGTCCATCATTCCGAATCGATGCAGGATCTCAACAATATATTTTCCTTGGCTAAGGAAAATCTCATCTGGCCTCTGACAGACCTCCAATCCCAAGAAATAATGCATCAAACCTGGATCTTTCATCTCGAACTCTGAAGTGAGTTCCCTCTTACACCCATCTGTGAGCTGGTCATCCCCTGTAAGAAACAGGTCATCCAATATCAAGGGGTAACCATACCCAAGCTCATCAAAATAACTGTTTGGCATATCCTGCCCTGGGTGCTTGCTTAAGCCCGTACAAAGCCTTCTTCAATCTGCAGACATGAGACACCTTCTCATGTATCTTGTGGCTGCTTTATGTACACTTCTTCTGGCTACTAGAGCAAGTGTCTCGTCATAATCTTCTCCCTCTTGTTGGGAGAATCCTCTGGCCACAAATCAAGCTTTGTACATCTCTATGCTACCATCTGCAGCATGCTTGATCTTGTAGATCAACTTGGAAGTCACCATTGACTTCCCTTCTGGTCTCGAAACGAAGGAAAAAATCCATATCCCAGTCCTTTTGACTGGCTTCCTCCTCTGTCACTGAGAAGAGTGAATCCTCCCAGGAGGTCTCATATCTCTTCTGAAGCTTCGATCTAGCCTCCTCAACTCATGGAATCTATATGTCAGTCGTGGAAGATGTCTCTCTCTCGCATCTGAATCTGAGGAGGAATACTTTTTGAATGAAAGTCTCTAAGCCACTGACTCTCTCTAAGATCAGGCTCACTTTGAGTCTACATGCTCCCTCTGAAGCTTGACTCCCTGTGAGTCTATATAATCTCCGGAGCCATTTGCTCCCTTCGCATGTGTTGACCTCCTTTGAAGTCTGATCTCCTATGAACTGTCCTGGGGAGGTTGCTCCTCCCTACTGGATCCAGAGGGCTGACTCCCTTTGAACTCTAGCTCCTTCTGAGCTGGTACTCGGTGGGGCCTTCTACCTCAACATTGGTGGAGCCATCTGCTCCTGCTCATGATATGGCTCATCAATGCCATATATTTATATCCCCTTTGCATCCTGCAAAGTATCTTGTGAGAGGTACTTGAACTGAAATTTTCGTTCTCTTTGGCTAATTCTCTCTCTTGTGCTTTGTTTATGGCTATGTCTTGGATTATTCGTTGATGGAAGTGATGCGCTAACCTTGGAAGGTTTTTCTCTAGCTTTTATGGTGGTTTGTCTTAGCTTTTTTCCTTGAATTGGTAAGGTTTCTACATTGTTGCTATCATTTATTTTTCAAGTCAAGGTTATTTGCTAGAGCTAGGTGGGAGGTATAAGGGCATACACCCCCACCTTAGTCTCCATCAATTTATGCTTACATGCTATTGGTTTAACAAGGGTTTGCTAAGAGAAGTATAAGGACATACACCCTCTTAGCCTAAACCCTAGCTAGAGATACTTGCCTTGGGGAGTATGAGGATTTACACCCCCAAGGAGGTAGTACTTCTAGCTCTTTCTTTGCTTGACTCCATTAACCCATTTTTTAAAGGCACTAGTCCTTTAGTTATTGCATTGGAGAAATAAATTGCTGCCTTGGTAAACGTGAAATTTTCAAGTTTTGAAGTTGTCTCTTTGGGAAAGTGTTCCTTGAGCCTTTTCCTCCCTTGCCTCATTGAGGCGTCCCCTTTCAACCACAATTTCTTGCTGCTGTAGTAAAACTAAACTACAGCCATTAGGACTGCTCTAACCCTAGCCTACTAACCCTATTTGCTCCTAAACTAACCCTAGACTAGGCCTAAAAATCTGCCCTCACCCACTACTAACCTAGGCACACCTTTTGAGCTAGTTACAAGTGATTTTTGTTGGATAAACTTTCTGATATAGGGCTTGGTTTGCTACAGCCATAAGGCTGATAACTTCACTGCAGAAACCCTAAGATGAAGTCACTCTTAACTTGTGCTTTCACCGCCAAAATTTGGGAAAAGTTTGCTAACTTGTTCTACTAGGTTTAAGGCATTTCTTGGGTGTATTCTTTGAGGATTTTGGTGGCTGATTTTACTGCTGTCATAACAAGCTTGCTACAGCCATAAGGCTGCAAAAATACTTCTGCATACAATCTTTATGACAGCCACAACTAATTGCTAAAGTCTCATGCTATAAATTGTGAAGTTTCTATAGTCATTATCTACTTGTTTCAAGCATATCTTACTTGACTTTAAGCAGTTATAATACTTCTTTCTTGCTGATATATACTGTTATCTACTGCTGCAAATGAGGGACCACAAGCTTAATTTGCTGATCCAACTAACATACATTATTGCAAAGTGGTTCTTCTTGTGTCTCGGGCAGGTACCAACATATCGACAATTCACCCAAGTCTTTGGCAACCTTTAAACCACTTGAGACTCGTCTTTGCTTTCCATTTTCCATCTAGATCTTTGACCTTAGGGACCTCTTTCTTTCCTTTCCCTTTTTCACATCCCTTTTCCCCCTAGGGTCACCGAGATCGCCTCCCTAGAGCGACCTAGTCACCCTTGGAGTGCGGGACCTACATCGAGGTGACATTGGATGTAGTGTCCCTCAAGTTGTCGCCATTTAATGGTTGGGTCGAGCTTTGCCCAACCTACAACTTGTGCGATAACACTTACCTAAATACATAAATTCATATATACCTATTTGTCGTGCAGGTAAATGTGCTTGGACTAATGCTTGTGCATTTTTTGAAACCTTGATTGGGGTGTTGCTTATTAAAAATGTCATAGCTAGCTTAATATTTATTTCTTAAAAATTTTATTTCCTTTAAAGATTTGATAGCTTAACCATGCTTACAACTTGTTATAGGTACAAAATTCCTTTTTATATATTTTGTCCTTCATAAGATTTTAATATATTAACCAAAACAAATATTACAAATAAAACATTTAAACCAAAAAATCCTCACCCCTCACTCCAAATAAGTCATTTCCTACCCTCAAATCAATCCCACTACAACCAATCCTAACATCCCCACTTTGCGTCAAACAATTATGTTCGTCTCCATAATTTTCCTAGAATCCAAATCCATACCCTCATAGCCCATCCCCATTGTATATCGAGGTTTTCATTGCAATTAGTTGCCATAAGTTCATGCTTGTTTGTGTGTGTAGTTAAATAGATAATAGAAAGTTCGATTAATAAGTTAATCTGGCTGTTTGATCCCACTGTTTTTCAAGAATTGCATTCACATCTTGTTTTTAATTTAATATAACTTATTTTGTTTCTGTAGTTGGTGAAATACAGAGAAAAGTAGCATTGCTCCAAATTTGTGCGGATAAAGATCGTTGTGATGTGATGCATATTATTCATTCTGGAATACCTCCACTTTTGCAGTCACTTTTGGAGGATGGATCTTCCGTTAAGGTTTGGGACTTACTTAAAGCTTGAAGTAAAGCTTTATTTATTGTATGGATTAAATTTTACTTAGTTGTATACCTGAAGTTTAATAACTTATATTCACATCTTTTATTGACTGATTCTTTCCAGGTTGGTGTTGGTATAGGTGGTGATGCATCAAGGATGAAGATTGATTATAATGTCCGTGTGCAAGGAATAGAGGATCTATCTGCTATTGCAAATCGTAAACTAGGAGAATGTCCAAGACAATGGAGTCTTTCTGCTCTTTGTAAGAAGCTCACGTGCAAAGAGGTTTGTTGAGTTAAACTTGACACATTGATTGCTACTCTATGGATTTGTGTTTTTATTTTATGAAATTGCCTTGGATGAATAATTGCAATTGATTCAATCGGTGTTCAACTCAAAGTAATAGAAATATAGGGATCAAATGCATTGTAGGTAAAGAGGTATTCAAGATAATGTCTAATGCTATTAATAATTCAAACTCAAATGATCCTTCAACTCTCATTCTCGTGTCTGGATGGCTGTGAGCTTTGGGAGCTTTGGCGGATAGTTATGAAAGCCGTGAAATGCTGTTTGGCTTGTTGTGTGTGTGTGTGGGAAGGGTTTTCCATTTTGGTGAGAAGTGGATGGTGCTGCATGGGCTTAGTGAAATGGGCACTGTAGTAGACACTGGTAACATTGTTGGAAAGAAGTAGAATTGCATGTGCCATTAGTTTGTTTTTGTACATTACCAAAGTAGCGAGATTTCTATATGGGGCATTGCCATCAGTGAGAAGGCCGTTGATGCAAAAATATTTCCTTAGAGGAACGTAGAGGAAGCAGTGGAACCATAGAGGAAGGGAAGAAATTTTTTTCCGTAGAAAAGTGTTGTGAAATGCATTTCTCCTTGTCGGGTAACAAGAAAAGGAGTTCCATGAAATAAAACCCTTGTATGAAAACCTTGGGCACTGTCCCAACTAAATGTTAGCAACATGGTTTTCTCCACGAAGAATGTTGTGGAAACGGATGAAAAGTATTGTGTGTGAAGCATGTATTTCTTCGTGGAGAGGGTTGGTGATAATGTGACTTGGAAGGTGTTACCCTTGTTATCACAGGATTTGTACTTGTGCAAATCCCTCCACAAGATCCCCAAATATTCTGTAACTATAGAAGAAGATACCACTGTCACCTAAGTAGAATCTTCCCTCGTTTTAGTGATGGAAGAGGTCCACCACAAGGGAGGCTTCCCCGGTGACCTAAAGGGATCTAATAGGAAGAAATAGCCAAGCCTACCGCCCCCTATCTTGATCACATGTTAGTTAGGTCTAGGTCTAGGAAGGAAAAGAGAAGTTGCAAGGGTAATTATTGTATCTGCCTGGAACAATGAACAATTTGCAGAATCTATTGACAATTACCAAGCTAAAGCATGCAATAATGACTTCTTTAGACATTAGACAAGTAAATTGCTATGGCTGTTGCAAATTACAGCAGTAAACATTTATATAACAACAATAAAGGATTTGCAACAACAACAATAAATATTGCTTAGAGACTTAACAATTGATCATGAAAATGAAGCATTCAACCTATAGATTATTATCCAATTGCTAGAGGTAGTTTCTAAAAAAGTTAAGCCACTTTTAGATAGGTGTATGCAGCAATAAGATGTAATTTTCAGTGGCTGTAGCAAACTTTTATAACAACAACAATAAATATTGTGAGTTTGCTAGAGTTAGAGTTGGCAATGTTAGTAAGATACTTGAGATATTAAGAAAAGTAATTTTTACAACTACTATGGCTACAATATTACTTCTAGATCAGTGCTGTTGTCCTTTTAGGGCCTATGGAGTGTCAAATGCATTAAACTTGAAGATTGATCTAGATGAAGCAAAAGAGGTAGTGTCTAAACCCTAAGGTGCAAGCATGTTTGGGATTTAGGCTTTAGATTTTAAGGAAAATGATATCTAGGATGCAAGCACGTTTGGGCCCTATATGCCATTTTTCCCTTCTTGTAGCTTCACTTAGGTTAAGGATCAAATGTCTATGGTTAAAACCCTAAAGTGCAAGCACTTTTGGGCTTTAGGATTGTAACCCTATCAAGGATGTTGCATAAATTTGGACATAAAACTTTATGAGGAAGAGAAGCACTTATGTCTTCCTCTTAGGGTTTCTACCAAACAATGATATTTGCAACAAGAAAGCAATTTAACCATTTACATCAACAAGAGACAATAGAATTGCAGAAAATTACTTACTTCATCCAAGAATCAAGAGCATAAAACGCTAATTACAGAAATAATCCATCCAATTGAGCAAAACATCCACAAGAGACCCTCCTTCAAGCATAGTGCATAAAGAGAGCTGCAGACTTAGGTGGTAGCTTACAAATGGGCTTAACTTACGCCACCATTCCAACTCCAAATGGGTTAGAGTTTAAATTGAATAGAGAGTTGGAAAGAAAATATTATGTGGAAGATCCTAGGAAAGAGCAGAATCAAATTGTTTTTTGGGAAGTAGAAATGGGATGTTATGAGATAGAACATACTCCGACCTTTACTAAGATGGAACTTAAAAGCAAAACCCCAAGCATCTGCGATGTTTGGGACCCCATGGATTCTTTTGATGGGCTTTTTCTTGAGGAAAATGTGGATCAGACAGATAATAATATGCCCCTTTCAGAGTTAAAGTCAGAGTTGGATTTATCAGTTGAAAATGTGTCATTAGCTCAACCTGCATCATCAGAATCAGTTAAAACTTAAATGTCAGAGACAGTCAGATGGGATTCTCGGGCTACACCCTCTTGGTTTTGTTAAATTTACATGCAGCAGCGAGAGCCATTCTCCTGGAGGATGGCTAAGACCCTAGACAAGATCTAGGGCACCCAGTGCA
>JASDQU010683200.1:0-20854 GCA_032191745.1 Picea mariana
TCTGAAATGTTGTAATGTTATAATGTCCCAAAATGGGGACATTACATCACTCTCCTGATCATCCAATAGTGTCATCTCGTACCAATTAAGTTCGCTGACAGTACTGGAAGAAGCCTGAGTCCGTAATATCCACTCACTCTTTCGAGCCACCTGTTCTCTATCTGTCACTAAGACTGATCCTAAATTCAAGATCCCCTCAGACTCATCCATAGGTTGTCCCAACAACTTGTATAGCCTCCCTTGTCTGATACCAATCACTGATGTTGCATCCAAGGTCGCTCCCTTTGAATATAGAAGCATTTGTCCCCTCAGGAACACCACGCTATATCCCTCATTCTCCTGAGTTTATATCGAGAGCAAGTTTACCTTTAGCTCTGGAACAAACAACACCTTGGCCACCTCCAGAGAACCTCTTGACTCTAGTTGGAATCTGATGCATCCAACCCCCTTCACTACATGCATGGTGCCAACTCCACTTCTCACATGCAAGTCTAAGTTTGTCTTCGAAACACNCAATTAAGTTCGCTGACAGTACTGGAAGAAGACTGAGTCCGTAATATCCACTCACTCTTTCGAGCCACCTGTTCTCTATCTGTCACTAAGACTGATCCTAAATTCAAGATCCCCTCAGACTCATCCATAGGTTGTCCCAACAACTTGTATAGCCTCCCTTGTCTGATACCAATCACTGCTGTTGCATCCAAGGTCGCTCCCTTTGAATATAGAAGCATTTGTCCCCTCAGGAACACCACGCTATATCCCTCATTCTCCAGAGTTTATATCGAGAGCAAGTTTACCTTTAGCTCTGGAACAAACAACACCTTGGCCACCTCCAGAGAACCTCCTGACTCTAGCTGGAATCTGATGCATCCAACCCCCTTCACTACATGCATGGTGCCAACTCCACTTCTCACATGCAAGTCTAAGTTTGTCTTCGAAACACACTAAGGAACATCGACCTCATCCCCGTCATATGGCGAGATGATCCATTGTCCATGATCCATGCCCCAATGTCCTCATACCCTCCAAAACTACTACTCGAAAGACAAGAGACCAGAGAAAATTCCTTCTCGAATTTCTCAGCAAAATCATCGATCTCGACTGATGCTGATGCTGCTACATGTGCCTCCTCCTCCTTGTGGGGACATTGGCTTGTATAGTGGCTAGTTTTGTGACATGCAATGCATTTCACTTTGCTCATGTCCTTCTTTCCATCTACTCTGCCCTTCTTCGCATGAAGAGCAACATTCTCCCCATCACCATCACCCTTGGCTCAACTTCCTTGAAGAGCCTCCTCCTGAGTCTCCTCCTGAGAGAAGTCATCCCACAACCTCTGCCAGTCATGGAGCTTTTCACGTGCCACAACTCCCTTCATGAATGAAGCCCACTTCTTTGAGAACCCATTCAGAGCTGTCCTTGCAAGTTCATCATCCTTGACTTCCTCTCCAACAACCGATAACTCATCATGAACTTGTGATATCCTGGTGAGATACGATGTCATTGTGTTAGTCTTGGACATCTTGGTGCTCTTGAGTTTCTCCCTCAACACCATCTTCCTGTTTTAGTTTCCACTCCGATATAGCTTTATCAGAGCATCCCACATCTCATAGGCATTTTTCTTTCCGGACACATGAGGTATGATATGGTCCTTCACGACATCCAAGAGCATCCTTTTGGATTTCACATTTTTTTTATTGAAGGTCGCCAAAAGCGTTGGATCTGTGGGAGCAACCGGGGTTTTCTCAACAATGCTCCAGATTTTGTTTTCCTCCAACAACAACGCAATCCGCTCTTTCCATGGGATAAAGATCGTAGCCCCGTCCAACCTATCCTCAAACCTCAATCCGGTTGCCATTCTTGTTCAACTGACCAACAATACTTTTCCCTTCCTTTTTCCAAGCAAAAATCCCCTTGCAAGTCGCTGCAAGCCCTGTGCCAAAATCTATCCACTGAACTTCAGAGCCTTTGCTCTGATACAATGTTGAAATTTCTTCAAACACTTAGTCAACAACTAGATTTCAGTCTCCAATAATTATTCACCATTAATGCATGTTAAACCCTCAAGCATTCAAATAGAATTATGACCAGAAATACAAATGACTATGAACTGAAAATTTGCAGCGGAAAATGAACAATAGACAAATGTTCAATCACACATTTGACACAGATTTTCGGGCAATGCCCTTGGAGAAACCCTGAAGGGAAAACCAATCGAGATGAGAAGTTTTATTCTGAGCTCATAAAGAATAATTCTGAAAACTACAACAATACTTTTCAGCTAATTAAATGCACTGTACTTATCTCAAATACTGATCCCACCACCTAGAAATCTGTGTCAAACTCCCTTGATTTCTGTGCCCGAGTTTCTGTATGGCTGTACAACCTTCTCACTCAGAAAATCATGCTTTGAAATATGTGCCAGACTTCTGTACATAATAGTACTGTGTACAGATTTATTACAACAAGCCACCTCGATTTTTGTGCCAAATGCACATCGATTTCTATGCACAATTGTAGCTGTACGACCAACAAAATAAATGATGTACGACCTTCACAGACCTAGCTATACGGAATGAAATTAATGTTGAAAGTTATCTTGGGATTCGTGCCATCTTCTTGTCTTGGAAAGTGCACCCTCACTGCTGCAAACAATTTCCTTTCTTCTTCTCCAAGCTCTTCCCTCAAAATGTTTAATTGAATGTGCCTCTTCACTCTCCAATTCTCCTTTTATAAACTCATTAATGAACAAAATCCCTAATCCTAGATTGCAATGCCCAAGATTTGATCTTGACTCTCACAATCTAACGGTCACGACCTAATTTCTCGTTGAGATCATTTAAATCACTTAAGTTTCCAAACATAATAAAAGTCATTTTTATTCATTAAATAATAAAAACACCCCACTTAACTTTATAAAATCACTTTATAAAGTCAAGACATTAAAGAGAGAACTTGCTCAGTCACTTCTGCATGCTAGGCACCACCAATGCAGAAGTACCCATGAGCTACCAAAAACTAACATTGGTGGCCTAACAACTGCGGCCATATTGTTAATCTCAAATAGAAACAAGAACAACTGCTACCCTACTAGCTTGAGATGAAATAAAACCAAAGATGAAGATGTCAAAGATGCACTCACCATAGTGTTCGTCGAAAATAACCTACCAAAGAACTCGATATGCTTACCAACTTCGAGAAGAGTTCTTGGTGAAAGAAAAGTCTTATTCTGGGAAAAGATATTAAAGTTTGTTGAAGCTTAGAACTAGACCTTGTGAGGGAATCGAAACCGGATGATCTTCTTGTGTAAGTTCCTTCGTGGAGTTGTCCCTATATCCCGTGGAGTCGCTAGGTGAGTTAAAACAAAGTAAAGCAATTAAATAAAAACTCACCGATGTCGTTGTTACCAAGGCTGGAGTTCTCCGACAACGACACCAATTTGTTAGCACAAATTTCCACCTTCCAATTGAGCTGATATAACCTATTATTGCAACAATGAAAACTTGGCTAATTCAAGGAGAAAAGCTCCAATTTGTCACGGGCTAGACCCCTCTCCATTTGGGCTAGTGCTTGTTAGCCTCAGGGGGGAGTCCCGAAGGTGATTTGCCGTTGTCCTAAGTCTGATTTTCTGCGTTTAATGACAAAAAACAACCGCTGTTATGTTTTGGACAGCATGTTAAAACTATCCAAAACAAGGGGAAAATATAGTTTGTTTGCTTGGAGGGATCTTGCAGTCGTTAGCACAATAAAATAGAGGAAGAAAGAGGAAKAAACTATTCAAAAGATCAACATAAATCACAATGAACAACAAGGAAAGTAACGAATCTGATTGCAAAATTCACAAAATACCGACAAGAAAAASGGTTAGAGAACAAACACAAGATTTCTTTATTGATAGGCTTGCAAGAGGGTTGGTTGTGCCACACTTGGCAAGTCCACAACCAGTACAATGATCACTTTTGCTCAGGAGAAAGTAGCTAGCCTATAGAATGAGAGAGAAAGAAAGATAGAAAGAATATGTGTTGCTGCCACAAAAATCTGACCGTAATAATGAATAAACCTCTCCATTATATAGAGAGTAAGGCACACTTCCCAAGAGGAGAAGATGAGGATATGTGAATGAGTAATTTAGGAATTAATGTGCATGAGGGAACACGTGTCAGTGAGTAATGCGCATGGGTGAGTTATGAGTGAGACTGTAAGGGATAGTTAAGTGAAGGAGTGGCGCATGTGTGAGGATAAAAGGGAGTTAATGCATGGAAATTGAGATAATGGTGAGTGAAGTGAGGGATAAAGTGAGTCAAGTGAGGGAAATGATAAGTTAAGTGAAGGTAAGAGTGAATTGAGTGTTTAGTTAACTAAAACATGTCAACACACGCCAATTATGCATGCACTATCCAAGGAAGAGGAATTCGTCCTATTTTTAAGGGATTTTCCTAAATTTTAGGAAGTTAGTGTTTGAAAGCAATTTAAGGGGAATTTTGGGAAATTAATGCATGGGAAGTGAATATATGTCAAGTGAGGAAACGTTAGTGAGAAAAGTTAGCCTTGATTGGATAAATTATCTCACGGGGAGTGCCACCTCATCTAATGTGCCATATTTTCCCTTTATCTAATTCTTTATTGACTTTACTGCTCTTTTCCTTGGAAAATGCGCCCTTGGCCAAATGCTGCCATGTAGACACCACATCACACTGAAATTCTGCCATATGTTGGAATCTAAGCCTGCCACTTGTCACCTCTGGATATGATGACCACTGCTAAAAACAAAAGTTTCCAAAAATAGTCGTCCGATCCCAAAAATTTAAAACTTGTCGAAACTCCTCCAAACTCTCCAAAAATGCTCGGAATGACTAGGAGAACACCACCACATGTCAACTGTCTAAAAATAGACACTGATAAAAATATAATGTGCTCGCATGTCAAGGATATCATACTCATTAGATTCAGTTTTTCGAGAGGATTCCAAATCCACAATCAAAATTAGCATGCAAGCCCTGGTGCTTGACTTGCTAAAAATAGAAATCTGTGACAAATCATCCCAAAAAAGGTCCAAAAGACTCAAAATGTCTCAAGGAACCACAATATGTGCTCATAATCTGAATATGGGGCCTAGAGCTAAAACTGCTAAAAATAGAAAGTTCTTGCATGTCGCCTGAAAAAGTGCTATCGGG
Organism: Picea mariana; assembly: GCA_032191745.1. Classification (NCBI taxonomy): domain Eukaryota; kingdom Viridiplantae; phylum Streptophyta; class Pinopsida; order Pinales; family Pinaceae; genus Picea; species Picea mariana. Next base: position 5,172 of record JASDQU010683200.1, read on the forward strand.
CCTAGAATGATGCAAGGACCATCCCTGTATGCTCAAAACCGCTCCAAACTGTCAAGTGACCCATTCAAACTGTGTATCCTAAAAAGTAGGGACACTTGCTGTATGTAAACATCTCTCTCAAATGCATGGGAAACCAAGCTAACTCTAACTCTGAACCAAACAACCATGTACCGATCATATACTTGTTTCTGATGGGAACCAACCTCTGCTAACCACAAGTGATAAACTTTGGGAGAATCTCAGGATGCCAACCAAAATAGTGCATGCTGGCTCTTAACCCTCAAGATTTTCAAGGGTGAAAATCTAGGGGTTAACACAACTCTGTGTATTTTACCATTTATTGAGAAAAAATACAACATAGAAGCTATTTCAAATGGTTAGTCATGACAAGATTGAACAATGTTATCAAAGCAAAAAGATGCATAACATTTGATGAGGAAATCCCAAAAAATTCATGCATTAACAATGGGGTGGATCCAACCTTTGGGGCTCACTAGCTAGTACCAACCACAAGTTTTCTTCAATAAATAAACCAAGGCTTAGATGTACATTCCTTCAACAACCTTTTACAAGAGCAGGGAGTTGCTTATATAGAAAAGATTCCGACGCCTAGCTCCCCAACAGATATATTCACAACAGCTAGATCCATGAAAGGGGGCGCTTAGTTTCTTCTAGAAGTTGGCCCATATAGTGAACCCTTTTACAAAAAAATTCTGAGTAAGTGTGAATGAAATAAGGCAATGAGGGTGCGCCCCCCTTAGTTCTAAGGGTCACATATCATTACTTTTCAATAAATCTTGGTGGGACCCCAATGAGTGCGCCCCCTTCAAATACATTATGTAACGNGAAAGGGGGCGCTTAGTTTCTTCTAGAAGTTGGCCCATATAGTGAACCCTTTTACAAAAAAATTCTGAGTAAGTGTGAATGAAATAAGGGAATGAGGGTGCGCCCCCCTTAGTTCTAAGGGTCACATATCATTACTTTTCAATAAATCTTGGTGGGACCCCAATGAGTGCGCCCCCTTCAAATACATTATGTAACGACCCCCCGCCCCCCCAACCCCCCCTTCAAACAGAAAAGGCTTCGAAACTTAAGATGAGAAGGCCCCTTATAATATTATAATAATATGTGGTTCATGAACATGTGTGCCCTATTTTATGCACATGGAAAAATAAAGTTTGGGTAACAAGGCCATGATGAATAAAGGGGACAACTAACTTAGGATAATCTTTTAATTTGCATTCACCATAATATGAAGTGAAGGGTTAAAAGGAAGTGACTCACAAGAATATAATTGCCTCCACATATGTACCAATGGGGGTGTACTTCACAAAAGTTTTGCACCATGGAAATAGAATTGATGCCTCCTAGCCAAATTCGTAATAAAAGAGACCATGGGATGCATGAGTGCTAAGCTAAGTTACCCATGAACAACATCCACCAGTGATAAGAAGCATCTCATAACCATCAACCAAAGCCAGGAGAATTGAGACTCTCCCAACCAGATATCTCCATGGTGCATAACTGAAGATGTCTTCTACAAACATTCCAACTTTTTGAAGGCTAGGATCATCATGCCACACTCCAAAAATCTGATCCATCACATGTGCATCCCCATGCAATATAGGTGGTAATAGTTCCTATTCTAGGAGATTCCTTACATATCTATGTGTCACTTATTTACATACACACAATTATCTACCATTACATTTATTTATTTACAATTGGTCACGTGTTGTAAACATTAAATATGCACATAAATGTGTGTTGATATTATCCTTAGTTTCATAGGAACTTTTCCCGGGAGCTTTTGAACTTGTAGGAAATATTTTAAGAACTTTTAGAGCTGTTTAAGGAGCTTGGCAGGAGCTTTCGGGTCAGGGGCAAGTTGCTCCAAATCTTGTTCCTGTTACCACTCAATTTGTCACTGTATAGGTGCAAGGTCTTCATAGATGACAAATCAGTTTGTTACACCCTAGAGTCTTTGCAGTGTACCCTACAATTTTTCATGAGATGTGACCACTCCGATGTGCCCAAAGTGTAATGATTTCTTTGTATGTGGCCATGACGGGATGACTTGATGTACAAGTGTTGGTTAGAGGTTACCCAAATCCCCTCAGGGGGATGGTCATGGTATGTCCTTTTAGTCCCCATCCTCAGGGTGCTTGGTTTTATTGCTCTGGATGACTACCCCTTGGAGGTGGTAACTCCCTCTAAAGTTTGGCATTTATGTCTTGGGTAGGTATGCAGGCATTCTGAGGTGGATCCACTAGGATACATGATTTACATGGTCCAAACTATTCACTTAATATTTTTCTATGTAAAAAATCATTGTGCTTTGTAAGGGTTTTCAAACCCATGGTTTAGCATACCTTACCCACATGGAGCCTCTCTTTCTTATGTATGTACCACATTTTGGCCATCAAAGACGACTTTGCACTTGATCATCCGGTGTCACCTTTCTCGAGGTAGTTTCACATCTTTTGCGTCATATCACAGATTTTGAGGCATTGGTCACACTCTTTGAGGCACAAACAAGATTTTTTCCTCCACATGGATCTCCTCTACACTTGCCATGTGTCATATGCTAGAATGCCCCCCCTCCTTTGACACATTTTTAAAGAATTTTCCTCACTAAAGGAGGGATGACCTCTCGTGGGGCACTTTATGACAGCCATGAGGTTTATTTTTAGCCACTTGGATGATGTGGAGGTCACTTAAGAGATGTTGCACTTGAAAATGTTGACATGGCACTCATCTCTTACTATGTGGAGGGGCTTTTGATCACACTTTTGATTACTTATGGAGAAAATTGAAGAATCCGTCCACTTAGAGGGCTTAATTTTGGCTTGGAGTAAGGCCATCCCCCCTCTTTGAGGTGGACGTTGGAGATATAATGGCCAATGAATATTCTTTGTCACGTTTTGAGGCCCCCAAGTCACTTGCAAGTGGAATGTTGTATGAGGCACAAACAAGTTGTTTTCCTCCACATGGACCTCCTCTACACTTGCCATGTGTCATATGCCATAATTCCCCTCTCTTTTGGCACTTTTTAAAGCATTTTCTTCACTAAAGGAGGGTCGACCTCTCTTCTGGCACTTTATGACAGTCGTGGGGTTTGTTTTGAGCCACTTAGATGATGTGCAGGTCACTTAAGTGACGTTGCACTTGAAGATGATGACATGGCACTCATCCCTTGCTATGTGGGGGGGCTTTTGATCACACTTTTGATTATTTATGGAGAAAATTGAAGAATCCGTCCACTTAGAGGGCTTATTTTTGGCTTGGGGTAAGGCCATCCCCCCTCTTTGAGGTGGACGTTGGAGATAGAATGGCCAAGGAATATTCTTTGCCATGTTTTGAGGGCCCCCAAGTCACTTGCAAGTGGAATGTTGTACCTTGGAGCCAAATTGGCCCTCTTAGAAGCTTGACATCATTCTTGTTGTTGGGGGTTTTATGACCCATTTTTTCACTTGGAGGGTCACTCCCATGCTTCATGGAGGTGCCTAGACCTTAGGTATGGACATGGTCATGCTTTGGAGATATATTTCGAGGATTTATGGACATTGTTTAAGCATTCTTTGAGCACATTTTGTGGAGGTCGTCCCCTTTATGAGGGTTTCTAGCATGTAAGGCATCATTTCATTGTAATTTGACTTAAGTCTCCAAATTATGTGGATGACAAGTCATTTTTATTTTATTTCCTTAGGCTTATTTTAGGGAACAAAGAATGGGAAGGAGTTCCTAGCCTCATCTATAAATAAAGACACTTCTCTCATTCCAAATTGTTGTGAATTGTTGGAGATCATTATTGGAGCCATTTAATAGATCTTTACGTGGTATTTTCTTGGTGTCAATTCTTGGAGCTCTATATTTCTTGGTATTTTTAAAGGCTATTGTGAAACGATTCAAGATTCTACATAAACTAGCAAGATTGATCCATTGAGGAGTTATCAACTACTTGGAGGGAGGATGTCTAGGGTTTGTATCTCTTCCTTCTTCCCTAAGACGATTTGGTAAGTGTTATCTCTTGTCTTGATTAGTTTTATACTCCTTGGCAAGGGTTTTAAGTATTCTTTTCAAGTCTTTTGTTGATCTAGTTGGTGAAGGCTATTCTCTTGGGGAAACCCTTCTTGTTGGGCCTTGGTTTTCATGGTTTGTCTTGATTAGACAAGAGACTACTGTTCTTGTGGCCCTAGTTTCATTCTAATCCATAAACGTGGATAACCAATTCTTAGAGGGGCATACTTCTTGACCCCATAAGCCCTAAGTGGAGACAAGGCATTGAGCTTAACTCTAAAAACCAACCATTAAAACCCTAAAAAATCAATTCTTTTATTTTCTTTCCATATATAATACAAAAGCACAAAAAAATATAAAGATAAATTGTCAAAAATATTTATTTCATTGTCTAGAGTAAAGTTAATGGTTTACTTTCATTTTCTAGACATTTTTATCCGTGGGTTTATTCTTCATTGTTAATTTTTAACCCTAAGAAGGCAAATCGACCTTATTGGTATTGTGCTTCAAGGTTGTATCTAACGTTTTGTGGCTGATTTAAGGTGTTTACTAATTCTGGAAATTAAATTACAACAATAAAAATCACAATTGGTGAAATCCTAAAGCTAGGGTTCAACCCTAAAAGATGCATTCTAACCGTACCCTAGCTTATATTTCACTTGTGGATTGTTTATAAAGCATATCTAACACCGTCTAATGGTGAAATTCATCTCCTAAGTGGTTCATTGCTATTATATTTCATTTTGGAGATTTTTGGTGAACCCTAGGGGGATTCACCATCTATTTTTGCAAGTTTGAGCTAATTTCATCATTATTATTCATTTGTACTTGCATTTAATGACTGATGGGATGTTTTGCATATTTTATTCATCGCCCTAGCTACAGTACCCAAGGTTCATCATTCTAACTGCTTTTAGGAACTCTTGGGGTACTTTCTTCAACCAAAATATGTATTTTCTGTGTTTTTTTATCATATATCAGATTCTGGAATTGTTGAACAGTAGCAAGCTAGTCCATTTTACAACATACAATCAAGGTATAACTCAGGGATATCATTCACTCTTGATTTGTGCAATTAGATCTCACTCTTGATTTGTGCAATTAGATCTCACTCTTGAGTAGTTAAAGGTACATTTTCTCTTCATCTAGAGGGTGATTTCTTAGTGCTGATCCATACTTCTGCTATAACATATTTATTTCAGATCTCAACACTTTTATAATTAGCTCCCAACCCTCATTATATTCTAGTAGTTGTTGCCCTAACTTTTGGTTGAATATTTTGAAGGCATTTTGCTACTAAGGCATTGGTCTATCTAACATGTATTGAGGTGTGTAGTTGGAAGTGACATGCACTATACAGGTTGTTTCTAAGGATTGGGATACCCCTGTGGCTTCAAGGATCTAGCCTAAAGTGAAGGGGAGATTGTGCTAAGGTGATAATGGTGCATTTCCCGCATTGTGCTTATCCCCAATAGCACCCTCACAAAGGCTGCTAGTTTGGGCAGTAACATGGTGTAACTCAAGAGATCCACGGTGTAACAGAGTACAATTGCTGTCTGCAATTTTTCAGAACTCTGGTTAAGCATATTTAGCATATTACAGTTTGCTGCGAGTTCTCCTGTAGCTTTCTGTTGGCATCAGATGGATAAGACACGTTAAAACATGAGCCCCCAACACAGGTTGGACAAGTCTTGGTACATTCTAAATCATCAACCCTTTCTTGCTTCCTCTGTGGTTATGCAAATTTATCTATTAGCCTTTTGCAAGGTCTGACTTCTCTACTTGGAAAGTGCATAAAATGGGATTTAACCCCCCCTTGTATAATTGCCTTTCCAATTAGGCGGACAAAGTGTAAACTATTTTTTTTATTGTCTCTGCTGCACCCTTGGGATCCTTTATTCTCACATTATTTCCTGAAGGGAGTGCAAGGATTGGCTGACATGATGTGAACTTGAAGGGAAAAGTTAAAATAAGTCGGGAAATATGAACCTGGAAATTTGTTTTTGGCCTTGGCCCCTTGGAAAGAACATTTTCGACTGCTTGTTGCTGCTACCAGAATAATCTGTACCCAGTTGAATTAAAGACAATTGGATGTGGACGTTTTTTTTCTTCTGATAATGTTTCTGGCCAGAACAAACAAATTTTTGATAAAAAGATGCCCTAAAAACCTATTTTTGTCTCACTATCTGTTGTTGTTGAGACAACAAGAAAATGAGTGGACAATAAAGAAAAACCAACGTTTGTTTTTCCCAAGTAATGGGCACTATAGAGGCACCCTAAGGTTTGTGTTGGGGCCTACTTGTTTGTGGGCACTACATAGGTGCCCTAGGGTTTGTTGTTGGGGTCCACCTGTTTGTGCCTTTTTTTTTTAAGTGGGAGGGATCATGGAAGATGCTCCCTTAAAATGATTTTTGCTACTCAAGGACGCTCCTCTACCTGTCCCACGCATGGAATCGAATAGGATTTGAACCTATACCAAAGGTTTAGAATATCTCTCCCCTATCCATTAGACGATGGGAACTCTATCTCTCTTTACATTTTAGGATCCATCATCCCAATACATTGTTTCATCCAAAATGACTTCGGGGAAACAAAANGGATGTGGACGTTTTTTTTTCTTCTGATAATGTTTCTGGCCAGAACAAACAAATTTTTGATAAAAAGATGCCCTAAAAACCTATTTTTGTCTCACTATCTGTTGTTGTTGAGACAACAATAAAATGAGTGGACAATAAAGAAAAACCAACGTTTGTTTTTCCCAAGTAATGGGCACTATAGAGGCACCCTAAGGTTTGTGTTGGGGCCTACTTGTTTGTGGGCACTACATAGGTGCCCTAGGGTTTGTTGTTGGGGTCCACCTGTTTGTGCCTTTTTTTTTTTAAGTGGGAGGGATCATGGAAGATGCTCCCTTAAAATGATTTTTGCTACTTAAGGACGCTCCTCTACCTGTCCCACGCATGGAATCGAATAGGATTTGAACCTATACCAAAGGTTTAGAATATCTCTCCCCTATCCATTAGACGATGGGAACTCTATCTCTCTTTACATTTTAGGATCCATCATCCCAATACATTGTTTCATCCAAAATGACTTTGGGGAAACAAAAGATTATATTTTACATTGAAACATAAAATTTATTTGCAATGAATCATGATATTATGTTATAAACTTGATAACTTTATATCTATCTATGTCTACATTTTTCATATACCATCACTTTTCTAGTGTTCGAATAGAAAAGAATTCCATGTCCAAAAAATTGTCATTTTTTACCCCATCTAGACAGGGTACTGGGTCCATTACATTAAACCCCTCAATCCTCAAATAGTGGAAGGGAGGGTTGGAAAAGAAGTTGAGTGAATTAATGAAGAACCTCCCAATGGAGAACAAGCACTGCCCTACTAGGACCATCCGGACAATGGAAATCCAGAAGTCCTTTCATTTGGTGACCGATATCCAACATTCTAGGACCTTAAAAGTCAAGGGGTTCATTTGCAAGCAACCAATTCCCATGGTGTTGGATATAGGGAGTGTTACCTCCTCAGACTAGGGTTAACTAAGAAGATCATGTCTCGAGGCCCACATGTAGTAGACGTGGAGTGTCGAGAGCTAGATTGACTAGCATAGCCTTCCAGGGCTCTGTCTTATTCATTAATGCATCACCATACATCACCGACAGTAGAGCAACTTCCATCACACCGGCCTGGCCCCAGAGGACAACATGTCTTGCTTCATGAGGTAATAATTCTGGTATCATGGTAATTGTCCCTATAATAATTGAAGCATTTGAATATGTTGCAAAGAATTCTTTCTTGATTATAGAACGTTTTCTTGGAAATTATACCTTTTGCCTTATTTAACCTTGGTGGGTGTCATTGCATCCTAGTAAGTTGGTCACCCTCAGGAATGGGGTGCTATTGGGGGGTTCCTTGAAGAGTCATTGTACCATTCCCGATCATACTTATCATTTTCCATGCTTCTTCCATTTCATCTCCTTATCTTTTGGGTTTTCGAGAGTACTGACCCAAGAAGAGATTGTACCTCATTTCATGGGAAGAAGGGGCTAAAGGCCCAGAGGGAAATGTGCCTGGAAAAAGATAAAATCCAATCATGAACGTTCCAGATGCTCTCCCAAGAGGTCTTGAGAACAATGAAGTGTTTCTCCTAAATGAATTGAAAGACTTGCAAAAGCAAACTCACATTATATAGATGTCCCACTTGTCGAGAAGGTGCATTTATGCGGTGTCCTTTTCTTCCCATGCATATGGCACTCATGTATCTAAGCTTCAAGTAACGTTGCAATACTCTTTTCTTTCCATGTCTTATAATACCCAATTGTTTTGGACTTTAATCAATTAATGGAAAAAAGGGGTTTGGAAAAATGTTGCATCACGGACAAAGGGCAACACACCCTCTACAAAGGCACCCATAAATGAGACAATACAAACCCTTGTATGTCATGAGCTCCATGCCTAGAAGTCTTACCCCACTCCGCCTCATACTCACACATGGCTTTGATAGGTTTCCCTTGGAAAACACCTTTGAGTCTTTGACATGGGGATTGACTAACCCAATAGAATGCCTTAACACCCCTTCTAGACCTAAATTTGACAAATTGTATAAGGTCTTTGAGCATTTGTTTAGTTTGAAAAGGGGGGTTTGATGCACATGTTTGGGTGGTTACATTGTTAGATGTGGCTTACTTGGCGTGATTCTTGTGACTTATGGACCCTTGGAGGGTGCATCTGATTGTCTTTGCAGGACCTTGCCCGATGGACAGGTATCATGAAGAGATGACTTTGTTTGGGCCTTGTTATCGCATAATATGTACTTGCCCAAAGCCCAAGGCAAGTGAGGCAAGATTGGCGTAACAAGGGGGTGACCTATCACTGTCACCTCAATAGGAAACCCCTTTCTGTTTTGGAGTATGTCGAGATTACCCCAAGGGAGACGTACCTAGTGACCTAAAGGGCTGATGAAACTAAGACGAGGATGCAAGAATACCCCCCTCTCACTGGTCACTCAAGTCAAAAGGTTTGTTATGTCTTTAAGAGATGAAGCAAAAGTAAAGATGAAGTGTACCTGCCCAGAACAAGACACCAAAGCAAAAATATGGCAGCTTTCAAGTACAAAATGATGTTAGTGCTTCAATAAGACAATGAACCTTTGAAATATAAGCTGGCTGATATAAAATTGCAGCGATATGAAAGTTTACAACAACAATAAGTATTTTATAACAGCTGCAAGAAATATGCCTCAGAATTGCTTGAAAAGACAATGAAAAAGTAGCTTTAACTAGGCAAAATGATAATCAATTGTCACAAGCATTTTCTGCAGTGTCTAGCTAGCATTAAATGTCAGTTTTGCAGAAAATTTTCTGCAGTTAGATGGCTGTAGCAATCTTTTGTAACAACAGCAAGTATTAATGCTCAGAATTGCAAGAAAATATCATGAAAACTTAGCATTTATCAAGTAGATTGTTTAGCAATTCTCACAGGGAATTTCTGAGTGAGTTAGATGTGAGTTATGTAGGTGTATGCAGCAAATTAGTGTGGATTAGTATGGCTGTAGCAGTGATTTGCAACAGCAGCAAGTTAATTAGTGAATTAGTCTAGTTTAGAGTTAGTAGAAGTTAGCAAAAGCTTCAAGGAAGAGAGCTTGAGTGTTTGTTTGATCAATCATTCACTAAACCAAGTGGACAAGTGCCTTTTTGGGCTTATGGAGTCAACAATAGCAACAACACAACTTGGAGAAAATAACAATGATAATACTTGCCAAAGGAAAAGAGGTGGATGCAAGAGGTGTTGGCACTTCAAGGCCTCAAACATCCAAATCTTGAAGACAAATTCACTAGAGAGTAAGCACTTTTAGACCCTAGTGAACCTTCCTTCCTTAGACTATTGAAAATATATTATGCAATAAACAATTAGAATGAAGCTACTAGAGTGCTAGCACTTTAGGGCTGTAGTAGTTACTTCTAAACAAGGTGTACTTGAGAAATTTAAACAAGTAGAAAAGCTAGAGAGAGAAATAAGCACCTTATGTTTCTCTCCTAGGGTTTAAGCAAGCAATTTCATAATATTTAATATGAAATGAGTAAAATTTACCACAAACATTTATTACATGAACAAATTGCAGATTTTCTACTTCACCAAGAATAATCAAGCCAAAACCTAGTTGAAGATCTTCCACCATGAAAAATAGCCAAGATACACCATAAAAAGCCTCTCCAAGAAGATGCACATTAGTTATTTCAACCAATAGCCCTAGAAGAGGGCACAAATTTCAGTCCACACTTGTTGTGTGATGAATTATGATGAAAATGAGAGTAATTTATCTCTATTTATACAAAACTTTGACCTTTAATTAATTTTACGTCAAATAAAAGGCTGACCTGGCCAATTTACATTAAAATCCAATTTTGACATAAATAAAATTAATTAACATCTAAAAACATCTCCAAGGGTGACGTCATGCCCTTCTAGGGTGACGTTGAGCCCCTAAGGTGGAACATTGGGCTCATGATGCAGAATGTTTGGCCTCCAAAGGCCCTAGATGATTCCCACACGTGCCACCCAACTCACAACTGCCCCCAAAATGTAGACCCTAGCTTTGGATGACATCCAGGGTCATGATGGTGACGTCCTGGGCTTTCAAAGGCCAATGTCCATGTGGAAGAGAAAGATCCCTCTGGGTCTAGTTCTTCCAGGGTGCCTCCAAGGTGACGTCCTTCTTTCTTCCTGGTGCAAATATCTGATGTCTTCTTGCCCCTGGTTGGGGTTACAACATCCATCTGTGGTATTTAAGCCCCCATCAAGGTTCGAGCTAATCATTCCCTCATGTGTACCTGTCCACCGGGAAAGGTATTCCAACAACAACAAGTACGACCTCCAGGGGTTCATAAGTCACAGGGATCATAACATGTGAATCACATCCAATAATCAAATTACCCAAACATGTGCATCAAACCCCCCTTTACCTAGACAAATGCTCAAAGACGTTATGCAATTTGACAAGTCAGGTTTGGAGAAGGTCTCAAGGTGTCCTATTGGGCTAATCTTCCTTAAGTTTGGGGTGTTTCCGAGGTGGGAGCCAATCCAAGTCATGTAAGTGTATGAGGTGGCATGGGGTAAGTGTTTGGGCATGGGGTGCAATGATAACAGGGAAATGTATGTCTTACCTGTGGGTGCCTTTGTAGAGGGCGAGTTGCACCTTGTCATAGATGCCATTGTTTCCTAGCCCATTTACTACCTTTTATTCTTAACTTTATTATCTTTTGATCTTTTTCTTTTGTGCTTCAAGGGAAGAGTTGAGGGACACTGTCCTGGCTTGGTGACTAGAGGTGATAGCGTTATCCATAAACATTTCATGGAGATGAGAAGGTTGGCTCGTGACGAGCCCCCCTTTCTCTTGGCTATGCCACCAAGAGCCACTACCGTGGTTTTGTGACCAGATATGTGGTAGTGTCATACTGCTACATGCCCATGGTCATAATAGGCCGACTCGTGATGAGACCTCCTATCCACCAACTAGTACCTTGAGTGTTTATTTATCTTACGGTTTCCCTTTTCTTACTGAGAAGCTCTATACTGCTTTCTCGGGAATCCCTGGGTGAAGCATCTCAAAGGTTTCAAAGGCTTTTAACTCTTGCCAGCTACTTTTACCCTCTGGGCCTTTAGCCCCTTCTTTCCACAAGGCAAGGTCCAACCCTTCCTAGTGTGGCCAATCCAAATGTTCGAACAAAGGTAGGGGAAGATGAGAGGAATAAAGATGGAAAGTGGTAAGTATGGAGGGAACATACGATGACCTTTCACAGACCAACCCAGTGGCAACCCATCCTAAAGGAAGATCAACTTACTAGGGCACCATGTCACCCTTCCAGGTATGAACAGGTCAAAGAGCATAATTTCCAAGAAAACATTATGAAATGAAGGAGAATTCGATGCAACATATTCAAGTCCTTCAAGAATCATAGTGACAGATACCATGATACCCAGACTCATTACCTCATGGAGCAAGACTTACTAGTGCTTCAGGATCAGGCTGGTGGGATGGATACTGCTGTTGTTGATAAATGGGCTGCACTGAAGAAAAGAGGGGCCCTCCGGGGCCATGCTCAAGTCATCCGGCTCTCGGTACTCCATGTCTAGGACCCGTGGGCCTCAAGATGTGATCTCCTTAGTTATCCCTAGGGTAGGGGATACCATCTGGCTCCAATTGGGGGACATGTGCTCACCGTAGAGCACATGAGAACATCAACATCTCTGGTATGACCCGCGCCTGCTAAATCTCAACAAAATGTATTAGTAATCCTTAGGGTGGTGATATCACCCCATAATGGAAGAATGAAACTACAACTATACTAATATGAAATGCAATGGTATATACAAATGGATGCAAAATGCCTACCTATCTAACTTACTTGTACTTACCTGTCATGCTGCTGGTGGGAAGTAATGTTTGTTGTGGATATCATTCACAAGTAGCTTCAAAGCCTCTCTTTCAAGTGTTGTTAAATTAAAAGAGTTTGTTCCTGATTGACTCATAATCTTGTCAGGACCTGTCCATAATCCATCCAACTTCTTGTGCATACCAGGTTTCTCTCTCCTTTTATCCCATAATAACACTAGGTCCCCTTCTTTGAAATCCCTCTCTTTTKCTTTGTGATCAAAAGTGTTCTTAAYCTTCTSTTGAYTTTTCKCCATMTRACTTAAAGCAACYCYCCTGGATTCGTCTAATTCCACCAAMTGGTCAATTCGTCCYTGGATTGCTTCTTCTTMTGTGGTGTATTGTTGGGCRAAGCRGAGGATGGGGATTTGGAGATTCAMAGGTAGTTTAGCCTYTAACCMATATACTAGTTCAAAYRGGGTTTTTCCTGTTGAGGTCTTTGTTKTTATTTGATYTKCCCACAGGGCATACTTGATCTTKCTATSCCAKGCCTTCTTATTTTCTCCCACAACCTTCTTGATGATATTCRTGAGATTCTTATTGCTYGATTCTGCCAAACCATTTCYCTGGGKGTAGTAGTTTGACGAATGGGATAGAGTGATACCATATTTAAAACAAAATTCTGCTAAGGCAAGGGAGCTAAAAGCKTTGGCATTGTCAGTGGTGATTTTGGATGGTACCYCAAATCTTGTTATAAGTCTTTCTTCCAAAAAGTTCATGACCACCTCCTCAGTAGCCGTCTTTGTGGGAATAACCTCCARCCATTTAGTAAAGTAATCTGTAGCGATCAAAATCCATTGGTAACCTTTACTTGAATTATCCTTAAATTCACCAACAAAATCCAAATCTTGTTGTTGAAAAGGGGTTTCTACAATCACGGGTTTTATAGGTTGTGCCGGGAGTCTCTGTTTACCCGCAAAGTATCGACAAGTTTGGCATGACTGGACATGTCGATGTGTATCAGCAAACAATGTCGGCCAATAATATTCGACTCTCAAGATCTTATGAGCGGTAGTATGGGCAACAAAGTGCCCCCCACAATATCCACCCCCCACAATATCCAGAGTGTAACTCCCTTAACAATTTGTTAGCTTCATCTTTGTTCACACATCTAAGGGGAACTCCATCTGGGTCTTTCCAACCAAGACCATCCTTAGTTAAACAATACTTCATAGCTTTAAGTCTTAGAGCCCTCCTTTTATAATCGACTAGGTGGTCCGGGCACGATAAGTTCTTAAGGTAATAGATTATGTCGGAATACCATTCATCGTGTTCTAGTTCACTTATCACCATATTCACTTGTTTGTTTTCTCCCATTTGTATAGCTTCTTTGTTGCTTTCAGTCAACATCTGAGCTAACCCTTGTCCCTTTACAATCTTAGTGGGTTTTATTTCTAGGTCATATTCTTGGATCTTGGAAAAACCCACTTACCCCTAGTACCTATACAGTCTTGTTGTGATAAAACATCCTTTTACTACTAGGTAAGCGACATAAGCCTTAATCTTGTTATAGCCCACATAATTTCTAAAATGCTTGAGAGATTTCACCAGGGTGTAGGCTTGCTTTTCAGTAATTGAGTAATTCAATTTTGAATCCCTAAGGACTTTGCTCATGAAGGCAATAGGGTGTTCATGATCATCAACATCCTTTTGTTACGTGACACCTGCAATGGTATCTTGAGAAGCAAAATAGAATATCATGAAATCTCGTGAGTAATCAGGGCTAACCAAAACCGAGGCTTGGGAAATGGTGTTTTTTATATCTTCAAAAGATCGAAGCCCTTTGCCATCCCATCTGAACGCTACGTCTTTCTTAAGCAAGGCACTCATGGGTTTTATTCTTTCAACAAAATTTGGAGCAAATCTTCGAATGAAATTTATCTTCCCAAAGAATGATTGAAGGGCCTTTTTATTAGCAGGGGGACATACATTTTTGATAGATTGGGTTCTCTCTAGGTCTACAGAAAATCCCCCTTCTGAAATTATGTGTCCCAACAACTTTCCTTTATCTATCCCGAAAATAGACTTTTTAGGGTTCAAGGAAATACCATATTTCCTACACCTTTCGAAGACAATTATGAGGTGTGAGATGTGATCTTTCCTTTCTTTTGACACGACTGTGAGATCATCTTGGTAAATTTCTATAATCTTCTGGATTAGATCCCTAAAGGCAAAATCCATTGCTTTCTGAAAAGTTGAACCAGCATTCTTAAGACCAAACGACATTCTTAAGTACATGAATGTTCCCGATGGTGTAGTAAATGTTGTTTTGAGTTGATCTTCCCTTTTGAGTAACACTGATTATATCTGGAAAATCCATCTAGCATGGACATCATGCCTTCCCCAATGACCCTTTGTAATAAATGGTCCATATTTGGGAGGGGGTAATTGTATTTCAATTATAGTTGGTTAAGGTTCCAAAAATCAACACATAGGCGAATGCCACCACTCTTCTTTCGGACAACTGCCAAATTAGACATCCACGATGAATACCTAATGGGAACTATGATGCCGACATCTACCATATTTTGGAGTTCCTTTTGTATCTGGGTTGCCAACTTAGGATTAATATGCCTTAATTTTTGTCGAAAAGGTTTGGCTCCCTCTGTCAAAGATATAACATGTTGGATGACATCACTCCTATAAGCCTTCAAGTCATCATAAGTCTAAGCAAATGCATCCTTAAACTCTCTAACGAGGTTAAGTATTTCATTTCTGTCTTCTTCAGTGGTGCCCTCTGTTGATGATTACATCTGCGTGAGACATCCTCCAGGACACAGACTGAGTCAGTCGTCCTGAGAGAGAGCCCATGAGTTGGCTGTGCCCATGAGATGGGTGTGTGGTTCCTCTCTGAAATGGAGATGAAACGATGTTCTGGTCTCCTCTGTGCAAAGAGTTGAGATGATGTGATACTCTAGATGATTCTCCTGTGAGACGCAGTGAGAAAGAGATCTATTGAGTAGGACGTGCTTGTGGCTGAGCACAGGTGAACGTGATCCTAGTGGCTGAGCACTAGTGAGTGTGATTCTCCTGTTAGACGTAGTGAGATAGAGATGTGGACGTCCCTATGGATGAGCACATATGGATGTGCCCCTAGTGGCTGAGCACTAGTGGGTGTATGAGATCCCTTGCTATATTGTCCAAGAGTCAGACTTACCTGTAACCCTATTTGTGATGTAAAGGGTATAGGTCGGCCCCACCATAAAGTGAAAGAT